>ONZH01023355.1:0-141579 GCA_900303285.1 Rhinella marina
ATTCCAATACTACACAGGGTATATTATGGACTCCAAAAGGAGGACCTCATTCTACCAACTGCACAGGGTATATTATGGACTCCAGAAGGAGGACCTCATTCTACCAACTGCACAGGATATATTATGGACTCCAGAAGGAGGACCTCATTCTAACAACTGCTCAGGATATATTAATGCCTTCAGAAAGAGGACCTCATTCTAGCCACTGAACAAGACAGATTACAGATAACTCCTTTTGCAGTTAGGAAATCGAAGGTCCGCAAAATACGGATACCGTCCATGTTTAATCTGCATTTTTTTCTGACCTGTTGACTTTAGGTCTGTGGTTCACAAGTATAGGACATGTTCTATCTTTTGCAGAACAGAAATATGAATATTTAAAGGACGCAGATTATTCATGTGCTTTCTGCATCTGTATATCTGTTCTGCAAAAAGTTTAAATATGTCTGCAAAATGCATTGTCGATGAGAAGGCAAAAAAAATTTGGACGTCACACAGACCACATCCGTATATTGTGGGATTTTAAGACTGATAGAATACGTCCTCAAAATGCAGACCATGAACCCATCAAAGTCAATGGATCTGGAAAAAAAATGCGTATGGTTCACATCACATACGTATTTTAAGGTTCCGCACTTTGTGGACCACAAAGGTTGTATGCATGAGGCCTAACCACTAAACAGGCTTGGTTACTTTTTCCCACATCATTCTAGACTTCTCTACACAGACTACATTAGGGAAGAGGGTAGAAAATGGAAACACAAATATTGGCCAGGTTATAAAGGGTTAAATATATCAATATTTTTTAAAAAATATTTATTAAAATCCCTGTATATCATATCTTATAATAAAAGTCACAGCAAATACAGGAGGACCTCCTTTTGCCCACTCTATTCTAGCTGATTCTATAGTGAACAGACTAGATTACTGACTCCAGGAGGAGAACCTCCTTTTAATAACTGTGCAGTTTATATTACTAATAATAGAGAAGGACCTCCTTCTAACAACTCCATTCTACTATATTACTGACTACAGAGTGTGGACCTCCTCCTAACAACTGCATGTTAAGGCCCATGTACATAAACATATGCCTTCTGAGACATAGGGTCCTTGACCAAGTCATATGTCCCAGAGCGGCATCAATTATTTCCCATGATCATATGAGTCCGGGACAATAGTCTCTCAGGTGGCCTGATGCGCACTGCATTATAGTAAACTATGAAGCTATGCACTCTGGGACATATGCCCTGCTCATGGACTGTATGTCTTGGAAGGCATATGTTCATGTGCATGGACCCTTATTAGAATAGCGGGTGAAAGGAGGTCCTCCTTCTGGAGTCAGTAATATAAACTGCACAGTTGTTAGAAAGAGGTCCTCCTCCTGGAGTCAGTAATCTAGTATGTTCACTATAGAATCAGCTAGAATAGAGTTGTTAGAAGGAGGTCCTCCTCCTGAAGTCAGTATTGTAGACTGGAAAGACCGGGAAACCACCTTTAACCATCCGGCTTGCTGAAAGCCAACCAAATAAACCACACAATTCCTGTTGGGTGGAAAAGGTCACAGCTTTATTCATCTTCATGTATTTTCCTTTAAAACCAAACATTGGAACTTTCCACATAACTCTAGAATCAGAAGCAGTATGCCCCACATCAATCTCCACGTGGGCAAGTCCGCCTTCTTCATCCGTAACTTGGTTTGAACACCCTCCACGGAGGAGGCCATGTATGTCTACACGGCACTCCGACCCCCACCCAACAGGAAAAACGCTTGTTCCCCACCGTCTTGTAGACCCGAAAGGAATATATCAAGGCCAATCTCGTTGAGATGCACCCCATCTGGCCGCATAAGGCGCAAATTGTCATTTTCCAGCTGTGGGTGACGCACCACAACTCCACCCCGCGACCGAACAAAACGAGAAATGCGCGCATTGACTGTTCGGCGCGCCCGCTCAATGGCATGAGCATCTCTAGCACCTTGCCACGTTACCCTGAGTACAATTTCAGACCAGACAACAATGACCTCGTTGAAAAAGGAAGGAAGGCGCTCCAGATCAACCCTAATAATTGTAATGAGCTCTGCAACTTTGAGAAAGCATAGATCATTGCCACCGGCATGAATGACTAGAATCAAAGGAGAAGAAGAAATTCTACTTATCTCCACTGCTTCAGGCAAGACCTGCGACCACCGGAGACCCTGAATGTAACATACAGCAAGTATTCATGTTCCTTTAAAGGAAAGAGACATGTGACAGGATGGGGGAGGAGATAGGTGTGGTTTGCTAGGAGCTAGGAGATAACAAGATGGATGTATGACTGCAGAAGCCATAATAAAAGAAGCTACATATGGAATTCATCCCTGTCTTCTTACCTTTCATGAGGACATCACATTGGCGACGAGGATGGGATGAGTGTCCTGCTGCAGTGAGTACTGACTGCCATCCTGCATGTATTTAATTGCTAAGGTGTGATACAAACAGCCATAAAACAGACAGTGCTTGGAAAACCTCCATTACTAAACCTCCAGCACAGTTACTTCCTGCACCACTGTACTTAGCAGAGCTAAAAAAATGGCAGATCAGCTACACATGTTCCCTAAGTTTGATATTACTGATAGCAATAACCTGGCTCACAACTGGAGAAAATGGATACACCGATTTGAGAACTTTCTGGAAGCCATAGACATTAAAGATGATAAAAGGAAAAGGGCTTTACTATTGCACTATGCTGGCTCAGAAGTATATGACATATACCACACACTACCTACTGCAGACACGGACACTTACAGCAGCTGCTCCAAAGCCCTGACAGATTACTTCAACCCAAAGCAAAACATCAGATATGAGAGATACAAGTTTAGGATTGCCAAGCAGCTTCCAGAAGAATCCATGGACACATATGTGACCCGATTAAGAGAACTAGCACAAGGGTGTGTTTTTGCTGATGATGATGATGAAATTCTAACACAAGTAATCGTGTCTTGCACATCTTCTAAAATAAGACGCAAAGCGCTGCAGCAAGATTACTCTCTACATGATTTTCTCAAAATGGCCCACGCTATAGAAATAGCGGATCATCAGGCCACTACAATGGAAAAAGGTGATGACTTCCATGTACATAACTTAAAATATAAAGCTACAGGAGACAACCGAATTCAGAAGCAAAAAAAATGTTACCGATGTGGAAAAGACTTTCCTCATACAAACAAATGTCCAGCTTTAGGGCAAACATGCAGCAAATGTGGCAAAGAGAACCATTTTGCATCAGTGTGCAAATCAGCACTTACCAAATCCCCTTCTTATCCAGCAAAACAGGCTAATGTACAAGTCTTGCATCAGGCTGCAGAGGAGACATCCACCACAATTAATGACTATGTGTTTATTACATCTGCAACCAGGTCAGTGCAGTCTCCAAGTGTTACAATCACTATATTCAGTACTGACATTACATTTACCATTGATACTGGAGCATCTGTGAATATCATAGATAGTGATACGTATGAACAAATGAAGATGCAACCGGTCCTAAAAACTGTTCACACAAAAATCTTTCCGTATGGATCTCAGACCCCTCTGCCTACCATAGGAACATTTGATTCTGAAATCAGTTATAAAGGCAAAATGCAGAAAGCAAGTTTTTACATCTTACAAGGTTCTGGAGGCTGCCTTCTTAGCTACCATACAGCTATGAATCTTGGTCTCATTCAGATAATTCATACAATAACTGATCCGGTTGACGAGGAGATACAAACTATGGTCAATGAATTTTCTTCATTATTTAGTGGACTTGGAAAATTTAAAGACTTTCAAGTACATCTTCATGTGGATGAAAATGTTCGTCCAGTTGCACAAGGTCATAGACGCATTCCTTTTCATCTGAGAAAAAAAGTGGAAGAAGAGCTCCAATCCTTAGAGGTTCAAGATATTGTTGAAACAGTCACTGGTCCTACCCCATGGGTTTCTCCAATTGTGGTGGTTCCAAAACCAAAAGATCCTGACAAAGTAAGAATTTGTGTTGATATGCGTCTTCCAAATGTTGCCATTCAGAGAGAAAGACACATCTCTCCCACAATAAATGACATTATCCATCTATTAAATGGAGCAACTATTTTCTCAAAACTTGACCTAAACAAGGGCTACCATCAGCTAGAACTGAGTCCGGAGTCAAGATATTTGACAACATTTTCTACGCATTTAGGCCTACGAAGATACAAGCGCTTAACTTTTGGAGTCTGTTCTGCAGCAGAAATTTTTCAAGATGCCATAAGGAGTGTAATTCAACACATTCCAAATGCTTTCAATTACAGTGATGACATACTGGTTTTTGGCAAAACTCAAACTGAACACAATCGGGCGTTACGTGCTGTTTTTGAGTGTTTATCATCTCAGGGACTCACATTGAATAAGCAAAAATGTGAATTTAACAAAACATCTCTTGAATTTTATGGTCATATTTTTTCTGGAGCTGGCATACAGCCTGATCCTAAAAAGGTACAGGCAATTAAAATGGCCTCCATTCCTCAGAATGTCAGTGAAGTTCGTTCCTTCCTTGGAATGTCCAGCTACTGTGCCAGGTACATCCAAAATTTTTCAACTCTTAGTGCACCATTAAGAGAACTCACAAAACAAGGTTGTGAATTCAGCTGGTCTCCTGAATGCCAAAACTCTTTTGACACTATTAAAAATGAACTCTGTTCATCAACGACAATGTGCTACTTTGATCCAGCTTTACCCACTGAATTGATTGTGGATGCGAGTCCAGTGGGACTAGGAGCTATCTTAGTACAATACAAAACCAACAGTTCAGATCCCAGTATCATCTCATATGCTAGTAAAGGCCTAACAAGTACAGAAAAAAATACTCTCAACCGGAAAAAGAAAGCTTAGCCGTTGTCTGGGGATGTGAGCATTTTCACCTATTTCTTTATGGAGCTCCTTTTACTATTGTTACAGACCACCAAGCTCTCCTCACCATTTTTGGAAACCCAAGAGCCAAGATGCCAGCAAGAATTGAACGGTGGGGTTTGAGACTTCAAGGATATAATTACAAAATTGTTCACAGGCCTGGTAAATACAGCAATCCAGCTGATTACATTCAAGACATCCTACAGAGGTAGATCAAGCTCAGTGGTCAACTGAAGAATACATCAGCTTTGTTACCGCTCATGCAATACCGAAGGCACTTTCAGCTGATCAGTTTATTACAGCAACCACAAACGACAAGACACTCTGTGCCTTAATACACATTATTCAGACTGGAAAATGGCATGAGATTCAGAGGGCAAAATTTCCAGATCTTGAAATAAACCTCAAGGAGCTAAAATCATTCTCATGTGTGAGAGCAGAACTGTCAGTAACTGGAGAGCACCTCATTCTCAGAGGTACCAAGCTGGTTGTTCCTAAATCTTTGCGTCACTCAGTAATACAGATTGCTCATGAAGGTCATCTGGGAATAGTTGGTACTAAGAAACTTCTTCGGGAAAAAGTATGGTTCCCTAATATGGACCAGTTGGTAGAAGACATGATAAAACATTGTTCCACATGTCAACTGGTGACTCATTCATCAAAACCCGAGCCATTACAAATGTCTCTTCTACCCACAGCTGTCTGGGAAGAAATAGCAGTTGACATCTATGGACCACTGCCTAGTGGACAATACATTCTGGTGGCAATAGATGAATATTCAAGATACCCTGCAATTGCATTTATTTCTTCAACTTCAGCAAACAGTGTCATTCCAGAGTTGGACAACATTTTCTCAGCATACGGTATTCCAAGAGTAGTCAAAACAGATAATGGACCTCCATTTAATGGGCATACATTTGCACAATTTTCTGAATATCTTGGGTTCACACACAGGAAAATAACACCTTGCTGGCCACAAGCAAATGGAATTGTGGAAAGATTCATGCGTACTTTAGGGAAGAGAGTGAAAGCAGCATATTTAGAGCACATATCACTGAAACAGGCGCTGTACAGATTTCTGCGCAACTACAGAAGTACACCACATTCAACAACAAATGCTGCTCCTGCCCAACTATTATTCAACAGAACTCCTCGCATACGTATTCCTGATGTCTCCGACCATGCAATTCCTGATGAATCTACAGTGAGACCTGCAGACTTCAACAAAAAGAAGAAAATGAAACAATATGCGGATAAGAGACGACATGCCCAGCCATCGTCTATAGAGAGGGGTGATAAGGTGGTTGTACGTCAGAAGCAGAATAACAAGACATCTCCAGTGTATGACCCAGCAGAATACTATGTAACAGCTAAAAAAGGAAATATGGTTACAGCTGCGCGAGATGGACACTCTATAACCCGAAATTCATCATATTTCAAAGTTTTACCAGAACCAGAACATGTTGGTGAATCCTCTCAGACCCATGGAGATGTTACTGAGAGTCATGGATCTCAACAGGCAGCAGCTAGTTCTTCAGAAAACGGTGTTCTCCAACAACCAAGACATTATCCAGTGAGAGAAAGAAGAGCCCCATCAAGACTTATTGAGGAGGTTTAATTGGGGGTTTTGGATCCCATTAATGGACTATTAGATTATCAAAAAAAAAAAAATGTTATGTTTTGATGTTTATGTTTCATGAGTTTTCTCGTTAGAAGTTCTAATTATTATCATTTTAAAAAAAAAGGGGGGGGTGATGTAACATACAGCAAGTATTCATGTTCCTTTAAAGGAAAGAGACATGTGACAGGATGGGGGAGGAGATAGGTGTGGTTTGCTAGGAGCTAGGAGATAACAAGATGGATGTATGACTGCAGAAGCCATAATAAAAGAAGCTACATATGGAATTCATCCCTGTCTTCTTACCTTTCATGAGGACATCACACTGAACACCCCTCCACATGGCATGGATATTGCGAAAGCCCAAGCTCCTGCCTCCAGGTCGGTATTCAGCTCGCTGTCCTGCCCAGAAGACATAGGAATGTCCCAGGAAGCAAACGGTAGGGTGGACGATGCCTGAAAAAGAATTACAGCAATAAATGCGGGCGAACATAAGAGGCAAAACAAGCGGATCGCCACCTGCCAATGCACTGCACTTCTGAATCAGGGAAACCCGCCCGCGCCGCCTCTGTCGCCACGCCAATGCGGAAGGAATGGGTGCCAAAGTCAGAACCAGGGAGGCCAAGAAAAATCAGGCAACGCTTAAAAATCGCTGCGAACTGATAGCGAGTAAGGGAGCTGCCGTCTGCATGCAGTAAAAAATTGGAACCGGTAACACGAGACGCCAAAAAGTCAGAAACAGTTGAATGGGGGCACACGGGGCCATCAACCTTATATAGTGGTAACCACGACCCCCGGGAAAAAATATCCGTCTTGGAGCGACGGATACACACCCGAAGAGAGGATTGAGTAAGCACCACATCGTCCGCCAACAAACTGCCGGGTCGATAGTGTGACGGCGGAACCAGCTCCCCAATGCGCAGGGCCGCAAAAAAGGCTAAACAAAATGCAGTGCGAAAAAGCAGCGCTTCGGATGCCGAGGAGCTAACAGCAGGGAGGGCAGCGCATAAGCGAGTCAATAAAGAATAGGACACCGGACGTCTGCTTTCACAACGGACATGCTCTTTATGCCAGCCCTTCAAAGCTTGTCTAATGGCAAAATGTTTGGTAGCGTCAGGCCAGCCGCGCAATTTAAAATGAAAAGCAACCCCCGACAGCCAACGCTGCGCAACCACCGCTGAAACACCACGGTCACGCAAGCGCAACAAATAAGCAATGGTCACCTCCAAACGAGCACTGGCGGAAGACTCCACCTCAGCGTCCACCACACCGTCCCACCACTCAGCCCACGCCTTACCGTGTCCAGACCATGTCGCAGGAGTAACAGATGTTCTTACTAACGACATCAAGCGCTGGTCACCAAGTCCCATAGCTGCAGAGGGCAAGGCTGGCCCTCCAGGTCCGCATCCGGCAAATGCATCCGAAATTCCTGCCAACGGAAGCGAGAAAGAGCATCAGCAGCGGCATTGAAAACCCCCGGGACATGACGAGCCCGGAACCAGACGTTGAGTTCAAGGCAACGTAATACTAGATGGCGAAGCAAAGCTAAGACCGGAGGGGACGAGGAAGTTAACTTATTAATGCAGAAAACCACCGCCAAGTTATCCGACCAGAAACACACTCTCCTGTTACTAAGGGCTGAACCCCAAATGGAAAAAGCCACAATGATGGGAAAAAGCTCAAGTAGCGTAATATTAGAACATAATCCGCTTTCTCGCCATGATTGCGGCCACGGAGACGCACACCACTCGTTGCCCAGAATGGCCCCAAAGCCCGAGGAGCCCGCCGCATCCGTGAATAAGGACAATTCAGCAGCGGATGCCTCCGCACTCTGGTAACACGTGTGACCGTTATAGGAGGCCAAAAAACGCCGCCAAACCTGCAGGTCCAGCTTGAGACGTCTGGTAAGGCGTATGTGGTGGTCGGGATGCTTAACTCCACAAGTGGCCAGGGACAAACGACGGGAAAAAACACGGCCCATCGGCATTATCCTGCAAGCAAAAACTAAAAGGCCAAGCAGGCTCTGCATCTGGCGTAAAGTAACGGATTTAACGGCGCAGAAACCCTCAACTAAGCCCAACAACCTATCCAGCTTGTCTTGGGGGAGGCGATAAACCATCAAAACCGTGTCAATTTCAATTCCTAGAAAAGTAATAACTGTGGTAGGGCCAAAGGTTTTATCCTCCGATAGGGGAACCCCGAAACGGGACATGAAAAAACGAAAAGTCTCCAGCAAAAACCGGCACCTAGCAGGGTCGCCCGGGGAAATAAAAAGAAAATCATCCAGATAATGAATGATGAAATTAGAAGCCGTCTCAAAGCGAACAACCCATTCAAGGAAGGTACTGAATAACTCAAATAACTGACATGAGATGGAGCAACCCATCGGCAGGCAAGTGTCATAAAAATACAAGTCGTCAACCACGCAACCCAGGAGATGATAGCAATCCGGGTGAACGGGCAGGAGGCGAAAAGCCGCCTCAATATCAGACTTAGCTAAAAAAGCGCCTTGTCCTGCCGATCGGACTAGGGAAACTGCCTTGTCAAAAGGAACGGAAGAGACGGAAGAGTCGTCCTTAGAAATCCCATCATTCACAGAGGAACCTTTCGCATGGGACAAGTGGTGGATAAGCCTAAATTTTCCCGGTTCCCGTTTGGGGACCAAGCCCAAAGGGGAAATGCGAAGGTTAGAAAAGGGAGGGCAGAAAAAGGACCCACTATCCTACCTAGAGAAACTTCCTTGTAAACTTTTTCCCGCAAAATGTCAGGATCATCTCTAGCTGACTTAAGGTTACGCGACATGGAAGGAAAACGGGAAAAATAAAACGGTATGAAAAAAACAAACGTAAAACCATCCCGAATCTGAGCGGCGGCCGCCTTATTGGGGTACCGATCTAACCATGGGGACATCGCGGCCACGCTCTCCGGCGTCTTTCCCACTAGAGGGAGCGGGGGTTTTAGGTGCGGGAGGTGTCCGAGAGCAGCGGACGGCTGGGTGAGTTCCGCCGCAGACAGAACACTCATGTTTATATTTGCACAGGGCAAAAAACTTACAGTGTCCTTCGTTAAAGAGCCAGCAGGCTCCGGGTCGACGCATGGCCACTGGCCCTTGTGCCGTAGCGGCGGAGCCAGTGGCCACGGCAGGAAAGGGATGCGATTTCTGAGCCATCATAAGGCGAAGCCAAGGGTCATTAGCCTTTACTCCCCACCATATGTCCGGCTGGATAGACAGGCGGCGACGAAACTCCTCATCGTAACGCCACCAAGCGGAACCCCCATGTGACTTATATGCATTGTATATAGAGTCCATGTACACAAAAAGATCAGGCGACCTCTCCGGATGACGAAGGGACATGACATAGCCCAGGACCGAAAAGGCCTGTAACCAGTTGCCGATGGTGTGTGCAACCTTAGGTTTACGAACAACAAATCTTTCGGCATTGGGACGTCGCTCCTTATCTACTGTGTGCTGGTCCACAGATACTAAAGACCAGATATCTACATACTGGTTATTCCATATTTTATTCCTAACCCCCTCGTCCAAATGAGCCCCTAAAGGGCTCAGGCCACAAAAAAGCGACTCCTTATGATCGCTAGCTCGGGGCGGTGACATAGGTTTTGGGGCGGGAGGGGGGGTGGGCCCTACAGACCCGGATTCTAATTGCGCCAACAAGGTCCTAAGAGAAGACACTAAAGTAGAAGCAGTGGAAGCAGCCCCCCACGCCCCGGCAAAGTTGAACTCACCAGTGGAAGACGTAGCGGGAGGGTCCCCGGCTGGAACAGGAGGAACCACATCTGGAACCGCGCTGGCTGAAGCAGCCCCGCGGGACGACTCCCCGGTCACTGGCGCAGGCACTCGGCATCTGCGGGAACGTGACCTGCCAGAACTCGATCTGCAGGAACTCCGCTCAGAGGAGGATGGAGACCGCCATCTAGAAGACCGCGAACGAGCTGACCTGTGGCTCCTATGTGAAGCTCTGGAAGGGCGGCGGGAACGGCGATGCCTATGAGACACCGACCTGCGCCTGCGGTGGCGATCGGACAGAGCAAAAGAGCGAGAGCGGCTTCTGGAGCAGCTATACCTGCGCTGACTACTTGGCATGTCAGCAGCTGCACACTCCCTTCTATTAGCTACAGTGGGATCAGCAGCAGGGGGAGCAGCTGAGGGCACCTCAGGCACCCCAGCCACAGTTGGGGGGGGCTCATTACCTGCCCCAGGAGCAGACACTAAATTACCCTCAGCAGAGGGAATGGAAGGGGCATCAAGGGGCTCCTCTGCAGAGGAAGAGGCGGTGGGGCGATTACCCATGGCAGGGAAAGCAGAGGGAGGCCAGTAGGACGGAGGACACGGCACAGGAGAGAGCTGGCTTCCCGCGCTATCAGCCGGAAGAGGGGGCGGGGCCAACGCCCGCACAGCCGGAAGCGCAGCATACGAACTCGCCAGCTCTCTCCCATCCGCCGCGGCCGTTCCCCGACCCCGGCGCTTACCTGTCTGCCGGAGAGGTAAGGAGGAGGAGGGGAGAGAGGGACTTAAACGCTGGGGTGGGCGGGTGGCCCGCGCCGTCCGCCTGCCACCCGTCACAGACACCTTGGCAACAGCAGCGGAGGGCACCACGGCAGGCACTACAGGAGGGGGACTAGAGGGAAGAGGGGCAGAAGACTGTAAGCCCGCAAGCATGCGGGCTATGAATGCCGGACCCTCAGCCTGCAAGCGGGCTGAAAGGAGGGCGGCAAGGGCTCTTTCGTCGGCCATACCTAAAGGGACAAGCTGAAGCTGTCCTGTAGAGGTGCCAGAAAAAGAGGCCAACCCCTTTTTTCACCTTCCCCTATAAACTGACCGGCCATCCCACCTCATTAGCCAATAAGGGCACAGGCTAGAATACTGACTCCAGGAGGAGGACCTCCTTCTAACAACTCCATTCTAGACTCAACCCCAACACACAGTCCCATGATAACATCCCTCCCTTCTGCCCTAACATACCGTCCCAGTCAAATAACCACAACTCCCAGCATTCCTCTGCTTCTCTTCTGATGTAGCAGAGTTCACTTACCTCTTCTGATGTAGCAGAGCTCACTGCAGCTTCTTATCCACAACTGCGATGATGTCACAGTCATGTGACCAGTGCAGGATTGGACGGCACTGATCACATAACCTGATGTCATCACAGGTCCTACCTATCTTGCAGTCTGTTAGATTCAATTGTACTGCAGTCCTAAGGACGGCAATACAGTTGTATTTGTCTAACAGGCAGGACATTCGGGGCCTGGGAGAAAACATCAGGGGCCCAGGCCCCGAATGTTTTAGCCTAGCAA
The DNA here is from genome assembly GCA_900303285.1 of Rhinella marina. Taxonomy (NCBI): domain Eukaryota; kingdom Metazoa; phylum Chordata; class Amphibia; order Anura; family Bufonidae; genus Rhinella; species Rhinella marina. The sequence continues at coordinate 11,833 of ONZH01023355.1, forward strand.
TGCGCCTGCTTTGAGAAATGGCTTTCCTGTTGCCACTCTTCCATAAAGGCCAGATTTGTGAAGTGTTCGACTGATTGTTGTCCTATGGACAGACTCTCCCACCTCAGCTGTAGATCTCTGCAGTTCATCCAGAGTGATCATGGGCTTCTTGGCTGCATCTCTGATCAGCCTTCTCCTTGTTTGAGATGAAAGTTTAGAGGGACGGCCGGGTCTTGGTAGATTTGCAGTGGTCTGATACTCCTTCCATTTCACTATAATCGCTTGCACAGTGCTCCTTGAGATGTTTAAAGCTTGGGAAATCTTTTGGTATCCAAACCCGGCTTTAAACTTCTCCACAACAGAGAAGTGAGTTTTCTGAACTGAAAGTAAATGGGCCAAATAATTTTGCACGCCCAACTTTTCAGTTTTATTATTACAAAAAAAGTTTAAATGATTCAATAAATTTCGTTCCACTTCACAATTGTGACCCATTTGTTGTTGATTCTTCACCAAAAAATTTAAAATGTTACATATTTTTGTTTAAAGCCTGAAATGTGGCAAAAGGTTGAAAAGTTCCAGAGGGCCAAATACTTTCGCAAGGCACTATATGCAAAAAATGTACACTGGAGAATAGATTGAAATTTAGAACTCAGTGGCTGTATGTTGATGCCCCGACATAAGTCTGTCCCACAGTGTACTGTGTACAAAAAAATGTGCAGTCCTGGCTTACAGGGGTGAAAAACAATAAGGGTTGATAACTCCCACACAGCCAAAAAAAAATAAAGAAAGACTAATTATTGGAGTCTGCCATGAAATGTCAAGCAACATTTGCCCACATCAGCCTCATCACCGGTGTGGGCAATTGCTGAAATACCACTCTTGCTGCTTATTTTAGCAGCTGGAAAACAGCTGACCCAGACTTCAATATGAATAAGAAGAAAAGGAACCGCTCATTCCCAAAATGCCCTTCCTGCTCAACAATATTATACTGAACTAATGGATCCCAGGCTCGACGCGTTTCTGCACTAAAATATGCCTCATCAGGAGCCAGATCTATAATGTTTCATTTGGAGCAGTATTCAAAATAATTGGCAAGGATGCACAACCCCTCTCACATGCATAGGTGCCGCGCTCCGCGCCCGCTATGTATGCAGTGTAGCTCCACCCACGCGCACGTCAGCGCAGGTCCGCCCTCCCAGCTACCCGGATCAGCAATGGAGAAAGCGCTGCTAAGCATCGCGCTTCTCACAGACCCGTTGCTGTCAGATGGATGGGGGACCCGTAAGGAGACACTGCTCCCTGTGTTGATCAGGGACCAGAGTCGGATATCTGCTAATGGTTAGGAGGAATAACCATATATGGGATAGGATAAGGATGTTTTTGTATACACGCCCAGACATAGTCAACTTTAAATTATATAAAAGATGCCTATTATTAACTCCCAATCGTCATAAGCATCTCAATGTTAGAAATATACCTCGTATGAACTAATAGATAGACCCATGTGAGGTAACGGCATAATGAGGACATAGCAACATATACTGATTTTCAACCGAGGCTTCCAGGGTATCAAACCTATGATACAGAAGTATTCAGTCACGAAGCCTACAAAGTATTAATTTACAATTCATATACATTGTCACACAGCAATGTTCTCATAAACAAAAGATAACCTGCATTGAAACCTAGATTAGTATAGTGGCCACAACATAATAATAACCCGGTGCAACCACTAATACTTGCAGTATGCCCAATTTCAAAGCACCAAAAACATATTGCACAGGTAAACAGAGGATGCCACATGTACTTGACATCATTGAAATGAAACAATGCCTAATAGGCAAGGCTCAGAAGTGGATGGTGGCCCAGGCTCATACAATGCAGAATTAAAGGAAACATGTATATGATATATGATCATTAAGGCCCCTTGGCCATAAAGTATTCAGCCGAAAAGTCCACTGTGCCTCCTTCTGTATGGGCCCTATATCATTGTGTAATACAATGAAGGGAACACATGGTGGCATGGTTCTGTTCATTGTATTGGATTGTGAATAAAGTTATCTTACCTGGTAATAGGTGTCATCCACAGTGATCAACTGTAGAATTCGTCCATTGTCTTCAGCTTCAACATCATTGGATGCCAGCCTAACAGTCAAGGCGGGGGACACCTATAAAAGAAGAAGGAAAACGGTTAATGCGCACTCACGGCGCAGAAAAACACCTGAACAGACCTGCTACAATCAACTCCATGGAAGATCTCCTAAAAGAGCTAATCTACAGGGCGGAATCCAGTGGAGGAGAAGAATGGCTTAAAAATTGCTTATCCCAACTTCCTTTAGCCTCCGATGACGCTCTGGCTTCTGCTCATTTTGCCTTCTGCGCAGGCAGCTGCGCGAGCCCAGAGCTGATTGATTTAGGAGTCGTCACTGGCTCGCACATGCGCAGTGATGAGCACAGCGTATCAGAGGGCAGCAAAAGGAACCGCCAGGATAGAGTAAGATATTCTCCTCAGCCCCCACCATCTAAGAAGGCACGCAGCGGCAAAGGAGGATCTGAACCTTACAAAGCTACATCCAAGAAGAAACACCTGTCTGCAGCAAGCCCTCCTCCATCAACTTCCAACGGATCTCGTCAGGATAGTGAGCCACCAACTGCCAAACATGGTGAAAAAATTTTTTTGTGCACCCCAGAAACTACCTCCAACACAATATTATCGATGGAAAAAATGAATTTATTTAATGAATTAAATTCATTTCCATGAAAGAAAAACAGGATTGTTTTTCTAACATATGGGAACAACCAAAATTTCATTTGAATGACAAGGATACTTCTTTGTCTATTCAATCTAGTCCCCCACCCCTTCCATTAAGTGTAACTGAAAAAACAATTATTCAGCAATTAGAAGGTGTGTCTGACACAAGTTTTAAAGAAGCGTTAGTTTGTCAAATTTCCCCTTTAGGTTATCATCTTACTTTAGCCACAAAGAGAAGATTTGGAAAAGGGAATATATAGTCTTATATTCCCTTCTTCCGTCAAACAAAGACCCTATCAAATCTAATAGAAAAGAATGGAAAAATGAAGAAGAATTAAAATATCCAAAAAATAAATCCATCTTCAATTGGATCCAGCCATTTTCCATTTACTCCACAGTTCTCGGTGAAAAACATCCAGAACTGTGTACTAAACCTTTTTACCATATGGATGCTATATTGAAAGCCTACCGAAATTTCGGAGGCACAGCCTGGAATTCTTATGATGAAATTTTTCACCAGAAGCTGGCAGTCTTACCGCACTTACAGTGGGGTAAAAAGGATGTAGGCCTTTGGCTTAACTTCATGCTTCCACATAGATCACATCTTTTTTGTCATTCCCAGTAGCAACCCACTGCATACAAAAAGAGGCATCTGTTTCGCTTACAATGAGAACTAATGCAAATGGGTGAACAGTTGCAAATACCGGCATGAGTGCACATTCTGCAATGGGACTCATCCGGTCTTCAAATGTTACAAAAAGATGGGGTTTACAGGAAGTTCTAGCTCAAAAGATGCTCATGGAAAAAGCATCAACCCCGGTGAAAAATTAATCCCATGGCTAAACTTATATCCCGACAAACAGATAGCTAATATGTTATATTACGGTTTCTCAGTAGGATTCTTCGTGCCAGAATTCAAAGGCACTCGTTGTAGTTGAGTAAAAAAATTTAAATCTGTTCAATTGAATCCAAACAAGAAAATCGAACAAGGCAGGGTAGCAGGTCCTTTTTCTGCTCCCCCTTTGTAAATTTTCTTTTATCCCCCATCAGTTTAGTACCTAAAAAAAGAAATCAACTACTTCCGTTTAATCCACCACTTGTCCTACCCAGTTAAAAATTAATTAAACGATGAAATTGAAAAAAGTGTTGCCTCAGGCTCTTACGCATCATTTGACATCATCTTAACTATTCTAAACAAAATTGGCCAAAATGCGTTATTAGCAACAACGGATATAAAATCTGTTTTCAGATTGCTGCCCATACACCCAAGTGGTTTCAATTCTCTAGGATTTCACTTTCAAGGTTCATTTTATTTTGACAAGGCCCTGCCGATGGGTTTCACACTATCATGTTTCTATTTTGAAGCTTTCTCAACTTTTTTAAACTGGATTTTAGACCAACCTCCTACTAGAGGCAGGGCAATTCATTACCTTGACGACTTTTTATTTATTGGTAAGAGCGATTCCGATGATTGCGAGTTTTTACTAAATAAATTTTTGTGCATTTCAAAAGAATTTGATATCCGACTCGCAGATGAAAAAACTGTTCTTCCTACAACCTGCCTCACGCTTTTAGGTATTGTCATAGACAAGACAAGAACATGCAATTCAGTATCCCATTAGAGTAAATAGATAAGACAAAAATCGCTATTACCAATATACTAACAAAAAAGAAGACAACTTTGAAAGATCTTTAATCCTTACTAGGTTCTTTAAATTTCATTTCACGAGTGATCCCAATGGGCAGAGTCTTTTCAAAACATTTATATATAGCTATAAAAGGAAAGTCTTAACCACGCACTTAAACGAAGACCTCAAAACATGGTTAATGTCTTTGAACAATTTTAATGGTCATATTATATGGCAACAAGACTTCATTGACTCAGACACATTAAAATTGTTCACAGACTCAGCAGGGTCAGTGGGTTATGGCGCTGTTTTTCAAAACATGTGGTCAGCAGAATTGTGGCCTGTGGAATGGGTCTCCAACGGCTTAACAAGGAACTCAGTTTTCATCAAACTGTTCCCAGTTCTGGTAGCCTTAGGCCCCTTTCACACCTGCGGCACGGGGCTCCGGCAGGCTATTCCGGTGGGTGAACAGCCCGCCGGATCCTTGCTGCCGCAGGTGCACATGTGGGGCCAGAACTACGCTCCGGCCCCATTCACTGTAATGGGGGCGGGCCGCGGATCTGGCCGCAGCACGGCAACCCCTGCCGAGAGGCGGCCGGAACGAAAATACAACGTCGAGGTCAGAACCAGTTATTAAATTATTAAGAGAGCTAGTTTTATTCTGTTTATTTAACAATATTTGGATTAAAGCCAAATACATTGGAGGCAAAAGCAATTTAATGACTGATTCTTTATCTCGACAGAACATGCAGACCTTCAGAATTTTATTGCCAGACGCAGCTGCGATAAACTCCCCATGTCCCCATCACCTTTGGGACATAATCTAAATGCTATAGAAGAACTATTGAAACTATCAGTAGCCGAAAGCACTTGGGCAGCATACACATCAGCTTGGAAACTATGGACATCTTTCTGCGACCTATCCGAAATAGGTAAGTTCCAATATAATACACTAAATATAATTCAATTCATAATGGAACTGGTGGAGAAGAAATTCTCCATCAGTTACATTCTAAAAACGTTATCAGGTTTATCTTTCTATCAAAAAATTAACGGTTTCAATTGAATAAGATCGAATTTTCTTTTAAACCAAATTTTGAAAGGAATAAAGAAACAATCTACAAAAAGAAAAGAAAAAAGAAAAGACCAGACCATTTTCGGTGAGCAATTTATTGAAAATAGTGAATTGTTTACCGTCCATCTGCTCCTCCGTGTATGAAGCACATCTCTTCAGGACAATATTTCTTCTGACCTTTTTCGCTGCGTTTCGCATTAGCAAAATAACTGCACCTAACAAAAAAGAGCAATCACCCATACTGGTATCAGACTATCTCCTTTCCGAGTCTCAGTTAAAAATTTTCTTTAAAAAGTCAAAAACTGACGAATTTAAGAGAGGTCAATGAATAGTTTTAAACTTATTCAGTAATACATCAATTTGTCCGGTTTTTGCTATTAAAAGATGGCTAGAAATTAGACCAAATATACCTGGTCCTTTATTTTTACACAGTGACATGTCGCCAATTACAAAATGCCAATTTAATTTCATCCTGAAAAAATGCATGTCACACCTCGGTTACTATAACCTAAAATTTTCTGCACACTCATTCAGAATAGGAGCAGCAACACTAGCCGATGAGCTTAAACTGGATTATAGGAAAATAAAAAATATTGGCAGATGGCAATCTAATAGATTCAAGATTTACTTAAGACCTCATTTGCTTGTAGCTTAGTTTTCTTTGTTTTATAGGTTTACCACGTATAATTTGGATTATTGGAAATTCCATCATAGTTGGAACGAAAAAACGTGCACAAGATCTTAACTTTCAAGCAACACTAGGATTAAACTGCAGGCTAAAAATCTACTGGAATGGAAAGAAGGACCTAAAAATAAGAGACTTGTTATTTGAATGCAACAAAATGTCAAATAATTCTCCACCTCCAGATTTAATAATCATTCATATAGGGGAAAATGACATCTGTAGGATTGAATCGCTGAGTTTCATTTCTGAATTCAAGTTAATTTGGTCTCAATTTAGAGCAAATTTCCCTAATTCGCTACTTACCTTTTCAGAAATGATCCCCAGGTTCACTTGATCAAATAATGACCTTCGTTTCATGGAAAAGATAAGAAAGAAAATTAATAAGCATTTAGAAAAATTCCTCTTTAATGCTGGATTTAGTTTGTACAGACATGTTGAAATGGAGGGATTTGTAAGAGGCCTTTACTCTGACAATGTGCTTGATCTGTCAGACATAGGCAATGATATTGTTAATGTAGGTTTCCAGAATATTATTGAAAAGGGCTTGCGATGTTTGGGGAATGCCATGTAATAAATTACATGAAGTATGGGGTAAGTCGCTCATAGGTTTATGAGTGGACAATTGTTGTTATACGATTAATAATTCATAAATGGTAAGTTAAAAAAAATGGTAAATAATCGAACATCGCGGCCTATATTAGCCAACGTTAAAACATTAAATGATAACTACAAATAAAATAGTTCAATTAAATAATACTTATGTTTTGGTGTCATTTATTTTAATGGAGAGTCTGGAACCTAAGCCACCATGCAGTACCCGTCTGTCAAAACCACCTCGTGGTGATGGCCGGATGATTTCAATAACCTTAAACTGAAAAGCTCCTGGGTCACTTGCATGATACCCGGTGGCACGACACGTAGGGGGCTATCTGCTTCATTCCTGATGTCATTCAGATGTTCCTCGATGCGCCTCCTGAATTCCCTCACCATCTTTCCCACATACTGTAGACCACATATACAGGTGTCTAAATAGACCAAACCCATAGATCTACAATTTATGAAAGATCTGACGTTGTATGACAAACCAGTTGTACTGCTAGAAAACGTCCTTCCTTTCTTAATTCACCTGCATGCAATGCAGCCGTCACACTTATAAGTACCCAGAAGTTGATCTCTAAACCCGGAAAGCGGGCTGCGATATAGGATTATGGATGCTGTGGACTAAACGGTCCCTGATGTTCCTACCCCTCCGGTAGGTATGGCAGGGATACTTCCTACCAAGTGCCCCTTATCTGGGTCTGCCTGCAAAATCTCTGATAGGGCCATAGGCTTCATCATAATCTCCAATAATTCGGATTTGATCTATGTTTTCATGGCGTATGCATGCATTCAGGAGCGCCTCCCTGTTACAACTCAGGGCATGGTGATGAAAATCCTGTAAAGATAAACAATTGCAAATACTGCCCCTTGGGGATACCACGTTTGAGAGCTCCTGGATGACAGGTCCTACATTCAAGTAGGCTATTTCTAGCCGTCTTTTTCCTAAACAAACGGGTACCTATATTTCGTCTGAGCTAGGCATTCTGTGAGACAGATTAAAGGGAGTCTGTCACCTCATATTCACCTATATAACTAAGAGCACTGCCCCACAGAAGATTGCATACACATCCCAGACATACATGTGTGCACTGTGTGTCTGTATTACGTGTCCAGGAAAAGCACTTTTATTCTGCAGGAAAACAGCTCCCAAGTGCCCAGCTGAAAGTGAAAGTAAAAACAGATTTCTCTCCCGACTCGATTTCTAACAGCTATATCTTCTGATATACTGGATATAATGATGTGATTTTGCTCCTCCTTCCTCTACCACTTGTTCTTCCCCGGCCAGTAGCAGATACCGGTGGCTGTATTGTAGTTTGTCTAATAGCCTCCAAGTCAGTCTCTCCTTCAGAGGAAGAGGGTTCCATATCAAATTCAAGCACCTTACTCTGTCTGGTGCTATAATCAAAGACTCGGCCCTCCCTAAAGTCTGTCTTGTCTCTCATGTATTGGTAAAGTTTTCTTACTTTTAACTGAGACATGAACGTTTCAACAATCTGCTGTAACAGTTTTTTCTTACAGCAATAGGGCATTGGTTGGCAGATTATAAAGAGGAATGACGGCGTTTGGCTCAGCGCCTCTAAAAGCAACCTGTGAGTCAAGAAGGAACACTTCCCTGAATAGTTCTTGCTCGTCTTGGTGTATCATAACCAAGTGTGACATAACCATTGTTATAGTTTAGGGCATAAGTGTGTTATAGAACCTATATTACCGGTTATTCAATCTTTAACCACTGAAGAGCACTATTAGAGCATATAATACCTATATTGTTTTATCTTCATTTTCTCCTTCCCTCTGTCTCTATTTGGGGAGGATTAGAAATTAGGGTATTTTTTGATACAACTGCAAAAAAGGGGGGTCAGTCAGCACATCCAATGTGCAGGTGCACGCTGCCATGTCTAGAAACACTAAGGAAAAAAAACACAAAAAACATACAACATTGCCATAGTCATAGAAAACATTCTGGTGCTAGTGCTACACTTATTTTGCAAAATTGAGATTCTTGGCAAATACATTTTGTACAAAATTATTTGTGCCCTTCTGCCAAACGTCAAGGCGATCTCTTTAAGACGGGAACCTAACACTAATTCCCACCTGTTATGTGCCATAATGGCCACCATTAAATTCAGGGAGTGCTGGGGCCACTCTTCCTTTGCCATTTTTGGTGCCTTAAAGGCCTCCATTAAATCCAGGGATGCAGGTACCAACATGCATGCTGAGACCACTCTATACCTCTCCTGGTGCCACACGGCTTCCAATGCATACACTGAGAGCAGGCCACAGCTTTATACTTACACTGACCAAAATCAGCCTATGGGGCAGACAGGCGTGTCTGGAGTGCAAGACCAGCTGGAGTAGCCACACCTCCAGTGGTGCCTTAAAGGCCTTCATTAAATGTGGAACCAACACTCCCTGAATTTAATGGCGGCCATTATGGCACATAACAGGTAGGAATTAGTGTTAGGTTCCCGTCTTAAAAGAGTCTTGCACTCCTGACAAGCCTGTTTGCCCCATAGGCTGATTTTGGTCAGTGTAAGTATAAAGCTGTGGCCTGCTCTCAGTATATGCATACTGCATACTAATTTCTAATCCTCCCCAAATAGAGACAGAGGGGAGGAGAAAAAGAAGATAAAAAAAAAATAGGTATTATATGCTCTAAGGCTCTATTCACACGTCTGTGTGTCCGTGTTTTGCGGATCCGCAAAACACGGACACCGGCCATGTGCAATTTGCGGACCGCACATAATAGAAATGCCTTTTCTTGTCCGTGTATTCGGACAAGAATAGGACATGTTCTATTTTTTTCGGGAGCCGCGGAACGGAAGTGCACAGTGTGTCATTTTGCGGCCCCATTGAAAGTAAATGGGTCCGCACCCGTTCCGCAATTTTGCGGACACCATTTGCGGACGTGTGAATGGGGCCTAATAGTGCTTATCAGGGGTTAAAGAGTGAGTAACCAGTAATATAAGTTCTATAACACACTTATGCCAGACTTGGTTATGATACAACAAGACGAGGAGGAACTATTCAGGGAAGTGTTCCTTCTTGACTCACCAGGTTGCTTTTGGCAGCGCTGAGCCAAACGCTGTCACTCCTCTTTATAAACATTGTGTTTTTTTCCTTGGTATCTTTTGATGCTCATTATTCTGTCTTCTCTTATACTCATTAACCCTCTGATGATTCCCATGTCTGGTATGAAACATGTCATGTTGGGAATAGACTAAGAGTTTGTGTAGGGATACGGCCACCTAAGGGAAAGGTTCCTGATGGGGTCGCCCCTATCGGGGCAGGTGCTCTGATTATTTGAGGCAGGGACATTTAGCCCCTTCCCTATTTATAGGTAGGGTTATTAAAGGGCAAGATAGCTAATGTCCCTATTTAAAATCATATCAACTACAGCGGCCCGCCTTGATGACATCATTTATGGAGGGGAAAGTCCCAAAAACTGCAGAATATTACCACTTTGGATATAAAAGAAAAGAATTTACAACATACGCCAGAGGTGGCAAGAACTGATTATTTTATTACTTCTTCTATATTGCCAGTGAATATTCTATATTGATTGAGCCTCATTTCATTTTATTGTGAACAAGTAAAAGTTGTGTTTTAAATATTCCATTTCCTCATTGGGAAGGAGTATTGTATGGTTTTGAGGTAGTTTAGTTGTTACAACCATAACTAGCTTTGTGTGTTTATATAATCTGCAAATGAGCTCAGACAGAGATTCCGATGCCAGGATACCCAATGCAAGTTTTGTCAGGCATATCACCGTGCCCTGAGTTGTAACAGGGAGGCGCTCCTGAATTCACGCATACGCCATGAAAACATAGATCAGATCCGAATTTTTGGGGATTATGATGAAGCCTATGGCCCTCTCAGAGAGATTTTGTCACGATACTGGGGAATTTTGCAGGCAGACCCAGATAAGGGGCACCTGGTAGGAAGTATCCCTGCCAATACCTACTGGAGGGGTAGGAACATCAGGGACCGTTTAGTCCACAGCATCCATAATCCTATATCGCAGCCCGCTTTCCGGGTTTAGAGATCAACTTCTGGGTACTTATAAGTGTGACGGGTCAATTAAAAAAGGAAGGACGTTTTCTAGCAATACAACTGGTTTGTCATACAACATTAGATCTTTCATAAACTGTAGATCTACGGGTTTGGTCTATTTAGGCACCTGTATATGTGGTCTACAGTATGTGGGAAAGATGGTGAGGGAATTCAGGAGGTGCATCGCGGAACATCTGAATGACCAGGAATGAAGCAGATACCCTGGTGGCATGACACGTGGCGGACTATCATGAAAGTGAACCAAGAGCTATTCAGTTTCAGGGTATTGAAATAATCCAGCCATCACCACGAGGGGGTGATTTTGACAGACGGGTACTGCAGAAGGAGGCACAGTGGGCCTTGCGGCTGAATACTGTAAGGCCGAGGGGCCTTAATGATCATATGTCATATACAGTACAGACCAAAAGTTTGGACACACCTTCTCATTCAAAGAGTTTTCTGTATTTTCATGACTATGAAAATTGTAGATTCACACTGAAGGCATCAAAACTATGAATTAACACATGTGGAATTATATACTTAACAAAAAAAGTGTGAAACAACTGTAAATACCTTATATTCTAGGTTCTTCAAAGTAGCCACCTTTTGCTTTGATTACTGCTTTGCACACTCTTGACATTCTCTTGATGAGCTTCAAGAGGTAGTCACCTGAAATGGTTTTCACTTCACAGGTATGCCCTGTCAGGTTTAATAAGTGGGATTTCTTGCCTTATAAATGGGGTTGGGACCATGAGTTCTGTTGGGCAGAAGTCAGGTGGATACACAGCTGATAGTCCAACTGAATAGACTGTTAGAATTTGTATTATGGCAAGAAAAAAGCAGCTAAGTAAAGAAAAACGAGTGGCCATCATTACTTTAAGAAATGAAGGTCAATCAGTCCGAAAAATTAGGAAAACTTTGAAAGTGTCCCCAAATTCAGTCGCAAAAACCATCAAGCGCTACAAAGAAACTGGCTCACATGAGGACCACCCCAGGAAAGAAAGACCAAGAGTCACCTCTGCTGCGGAGGATAAGTTCATCTGAGTCACCAGCCTCAGAAATCGCAGGTTTACAGCAGCTCAGATTAGAGACCAGGTCAATGCCACACAGAGTTCTAGCAGCAGACACATCTCTACAACAACTGTTAAGAGGAGACTGTGTGCAGCAGGCCTTCATGGTAAAATAGCTGCTAGGAAACCACTGCTAAGGACAGGCAACAAGCAGAAGAGACTTGTTTGGGCTAAAGAACACAAGGAATAGACATTAGACCAGTGGAAATCTGTGCTTTGGTCTGATGAGTTCAAATTTGAGATCTTTGGTTCCAACCACCGTTTCTTTGTGCGACGTAGAAAATGTGAACAGATGGGCTCTACATGCCTGGTTCCCACCGTGAAGCATGGAGGAGGAGGTGTGATGGTGTGGGGGTGCTTTGCTGGTGACACTGTTGGGAATTTATTCAAAATTGAAGGCATACTGAACCAGCATGGCTACCACAGCATCTTGCAGCGGCATGCTATTCCATCCGCTTTGTGTTTAGTTGGACCATCATTTATTTATCGACAGGACAATGACCCCAAACACACCTCCAGGCTGTGTAAGGGCTATTTGACCAAGAAGGAGAGTGATGGGGTGCTACGCCAGATGACCTGGCCTCCACAGTCACCAGACCTGAACCCAATCGAGATGGTTTGGGGTGATCTGGACCGCAGAGTGAAGGCAAAAGGGCCAACAAGTGCTAAGCATCTCTGGGAACTCCTTCAAGACTGTTGGAATACCATTTCAGGTGACTACCTCTTGAAGCTCATCAAGAGAATGCCAAGAGTGTGCAAAGCAGTAATCAAAGCAAAAGGTGGCTACTTTGAAGAACCTAGAATATTAGACATATTTTCAGTTGTTTCACACTTTTTTGTTAAGTATATAATTCCACATGTGTTAATTCATAGTTTTGATGCCTTCAGTGTGAATCTACAATTTTCATAGTCATGAAAATACAGAAAATTCTTTGAATGAGAAGGTGTGTCCAAACTTTTGATCTTTACTGTATATTTGACCAACCTCCAGCTGTGACTTAAAACGTACTGTAAAAGTAACATAAAACAACTAATAGCACATAAACAGGGAGGGTGGGAGGGAAGAGCTCCAGATGAAGGTGCCGGTGAAAGAGACCGGGAAAAGGGTAAGCTCTCCTATTTATTGACTCTAGGGGCGGCGCGGGGGAACCATAATTTCTAACCCAGAAGGGGGGGGGGGGTGAAGGGGAGGGCTAAGCCACTTATTAAGGCAGGATACAGCTTTATGAACAAAAACACCCCTGCGGGCCAGGCTGAACCAACCTAAATGGAAGACAGGGAAAGACTAACCCCTTAGTCTCCACAACTGCCTCTCAGCAGTCAAAAGCGCCCTCGCTAGGCGCTATGGCACTTACTACAACAGCAGCTGCAGATGTAAAGAGACACAGGATCTGCCTTCCTCACCCTACAGACGCAGAACTGACTGGAGCTGATCTGGAGGAGATGCAAAGTATTGTATTGTACAAGAACAGGTAGGGGGAAGACCCTGTGTGTATCAGCAGTGTCATTGTACAGCTGGGACTTGTAGTCCTACACATACAACATGCTGCTGAGTATTCCAGCAGACATGTCACTCAGGCCAGCTCTTGTATTCACTGCCTTTGCATAGCAGGTAGGGGGAGGGGCAGAGATTGTTATTACTGCATGTAAACAAAGGCCAGAGGAGAACCAGGGAAAACTTAAATTACGTACCGGTAATTTCTTTTCCTTGAGCCTATGACAGCACCCCTGGAGAGACGCCTCCCACTCCTCAGGACAGGAAACGGCCAAAGTCTTTTGCATAAAAGGTAGCTCCACCTTATAACCTCCAGTCTTTTGCAAGTATTCTAAGGAGCTAAATATATGTTAACAAGTCCAATACAAATTTACTTTACACATAATGACCTCTTATGAGCAAAGGTGGAAGAAGTTTACTCACTATCTTCCTAATGTATACAAAAATTATACCCATACATATAAATATAGTTATAGTTATAGTCTAATCAACCAGGGTGGGATGCTGCGGGTGCTGTCATAGGCTCAAGGAAAAGAAATTACCGGTACGTAATTTAAGTTTTCCCCTCTCGCCATATGACAGCACCCCTGGAGAATAGACTAGGATAGAAGCATCAGGGGGGGACAACGGCCTGCAAGACCTTCCTGCCAAAGGAAAGGTCCTCTTCAGATACTAGTTGTAGCGTATAATGCCTAAAAAACGTATGAGGATTACTCCAGGTGGCTGCTCTACAGATTTGGTCTATAGACGCAGAAGCTCGTTCTGCCCAGGAAGTTGAAATAGCTCTTGTTGAGTGAGCTCCAAAGGGACCCGGAGCATCTCTTCCTGACGAGGAATAGGCTAGGATGAAAGATTGTCTAATCCAACCTGCAACAGTCTTAGGGGAAGCTGCTCGGCCCCTATTCTTCCCCTGAAAAAGAAGGAATAACTGCTGGCTGTTCCTAAACCCCTCTGTAACCTGTAAGTATCTAAGAAGACATCTTCTGACATCTAAGCAATGAAAACTTAACTCCCTCTCATTTTTTGCATTTCCACAAAATGATGGGAGTACCACCTCCTGGGACCGGTGGAAGTCAGAAACCACTTTTGGTAGGAACGCAGGATCAGGGGACAGTACCACTCTGTCTTCTCTGATAGACATATAGGGACTATAAATGGAGAAAGCTGTAATTTCCCCAACCCTTCTCGCCGAGGTAATGGCGATCAAAAAAGCCAGTTTCCAGGAAAGAATTTTTTTTTTTTTTTTTTGTAAATCTGGCAACGGCTCAAAAGGAGGGGAAGTTAGAGCCGTCAGGACAAGATTTAGATCCCACGGAGGTGTTTTCTTGGATAACGAGGGATATAATCTACCTGCAGCCCTGACAAATCTACTAACCCAGGGATGGTCCGCTAGTTTGACATCATACAAAGCACTCAGGGCAGAAATCTGAACTTTGATAGTGCTAGGTCTAAGACCCTTATTTAAGCCTGCCTGCAGAAAATCTAACACCAGAGAGATATTCGGGGGAGCAAGGGTATCCACTGGAGAACCTACGAATCTGCAGAAAGCTCTCCAGGTTCTGTGGTAGATCTGACACGTTACTGGCTTACGACTGGCCAGCAGCGTCTCTACCACATCGGCAGACAGACCCCTTTGAGTTAGGAGCTGCCTCTCAATCTCCACGCCGTGAGAAGAAGACCCTGTACCGCCGGATGAACTACTGGGCCCTGGGACAGGAGATTCTGGACCGGAAGCACCGAAGGATCCTGTACTGAAAGGATCTGGAGCCAGGAAAACCACACCCTTCTGGGCCAAAAGGGAGCCACCAGTACAACCTCCGCCCTGTCTTCCTTTATTTTTCTTAGAACTCTGGGTAACAACCTTATTGGGGGAAAGGCATACATTAGTCCCCCCCTCCCCAGAATTAGGAAAATGCATCCACTCTTGATGGGAAATCCAGGGGGCTTAGAGAAAAGAATCTGTCCACTTTCTTGTTGTGTTTGGTGGCAAAAAGGTCTATCAGAGGAACCCCCCAAAGTCTCGTTATCTTGGAGAATACCTCCCGATTTAGAACCCACTCCCCCTGGGACAAGTGGTGACGGCTGAGGAAGTCTGCTTCCACATTCTCTATCCTCCTTAGATGTAGGGTTGACAGAGTATCTAGATTCAGATCCACAAGGTGTAGGAGAAAATGTGACATTCTCATCAGGGAACTTGATCTTGTGCCCCCCTGGTGATTTATATATGCTACCACCGTGGCATTGTCTGTCCTTATCATAACATCTCTCCCCCTTATCTGAGGTAGTGCCTGGGAAAGTGCATAAAAAACTGCCGTCAGCTCTCTCATATTTTGGGACCTCTGACTCTCCTCCGGAGACCATAAGCCCTATAACAGTAGTCCCATTCGGCAAGGATCTGCTGCTGAAGAAATCTCGAATGGTATTGGGCCCATTTTACAGCAGGAACGCAAGAGGTCAAAAGGCCCAAGGTAGTTTCTCTTTTTAACAGCAGATCCTGAACCCCGTTTTGAATCAGAGCTATCTTGGCACCTGGAAGGTGACAAATTTGTCTTCTTGAGTCTATTTGGACTCCTAAAAATGTACAGGTCTGACTGGGGATCAGGGAAGACTTCTTTAGGTTCACCTCCAGGCCAAGGTTGTGCAGAATCTCCCAAACCCTGGCCAGATGGTACCGGAGCTCTTCCCTGGAGTTGGCTACTAGGAGGAAGTCGTCCAGGTATGGTACAATCACCACCTTCTTTTCTCTGACATGGGCCATAACTTCTGCTATTATTTTCGAAAAGGCCCTGGGAGCTTGGGATAGGCCAAAGGGGAGTGCTCGATACTGGTAGTGTTCTATCTGTCCCTGAATAACCACCGCCACTCTCAAGAACCGTTGATGGTCCGGAAAGACTGGTACATGGTAATACGTATCTTTCAGATCTAGCGCAACCATGTAACAGTCCCTCTGAAGGTTCAGGATGGCAGATTTTATAGATTCCATCCTGAATCTTTCGTACACCAAGGACTTGTTGAGGAGTTTCAGGTTTATAATAGTACGAAAAGTTGAATCCGGTTTCTTTACTAGAAAGAGGGTTGAGAAAAATCCCTTCCCCCTTTCCTGTACTGGAACCTGAATCAGAACCTTCTTTTGAATTAACGAAAGAACCTCTGACTCTAGCATTTTTTTTTTTTATTTTTTTTTTTTTTTGCCTGTGGGGGTCCGATCTTAAGTCTGTCATTATAAACCTTTGAACGGGAAGACACATGAATTTTATTTTAAAACCGTGCTTTATTGTGTCAAACACCCAACCGCTTGCGGATAACTTCTCCCAAGCGTCCATGTGTAGTGACAGACGACCTCCCACAGGGTGAATGGCGTCATTGTGTAGCCTACTTGGAGGAATCAGGAGGGTTGAAGAGAATATCTTTTTCTTTATTCTGTCCCCTCCACCTACCCCTTTTTGACTCAGGCTGGGAATCCCTCCTACCCCTGCCACGAAAGGGCCTCCTAATTACTGGAGTAAGGGAGGGAAACCCTTCTTTATATCAGATGTATTCTCTAAAACAGAGTCCAGGGCAGGACCAAATAAGAATTCGCCCTCGCAGGGCAATGCACAGCACTTAGCTCTTGAGGCCAGGTCTCCCTTCCACTCTTTAACCAATAGGGATCTACATGCAGAGTTGGAGAGGGCCGCAGTACGGGCAGATAGGCGTAATGCGTCCGATGCATCGAAGAGAAAGTCTGTTGCTCCAAACAAGGTGGGCAAAGACGCAACAATATCCTCCCTAGGAGTACCTGCCTTCAGGTGAGCCTCCAGTTGCTGAAGCCAAGACTTCAAGGATCTGGCAACTGAGGTCGCTGCAATATTAGGTTTCATGGAGACAGTGGACGCCTTCCAGGCCTTCCCAAGGAACCCATCCGCTTTTTTATCAAGGGGGTCCTTAAGAACACCTAGGTCCTCAAATGATAGTGCCGCCCTTCTGGTAATCTTTTTGGCAATGACCGGATCCAGTTTGGGAGCCCTATCCCAATGTAAGGAATCCGACTCGTCAAAGGGGTATTTTCGCTTCAAATGCCTGGGCACAAAAAATCTACGGTCAGGGTTATTCCATTCCTTCTGCACCCCCTTTCCGAATCATCTTCTAACTCCCCTTCTCCTGGGAACCTCTTTCCTCATCCCCTGATATTGAGAGGGACCTGGTCGGGGTATCAACCCCGGAGCCTCAGTAGAAGTTCCAGGGGCTCCAACATTGAATGTTCTCTCAAAGACCTGAATACCTCTCTCAACATACTATGCATATCCGCCACCAGGACAGGAGAGGCGTCTTTAACGACCTTTCCAATACATTAGACACAAACATTCTTCTCAGACCCGTATAATTTTCTCTTGCACAGAGCACAAAGCTTGGGTCTGTCTTTCTTGTGGACTTCAGCCTATAACAATATATTGTGGACTTCAGCCTATATATATATATATATATATATATATAGTCTTTTAGAAAACATATTCCTTGAATGGGGAACTTCCCCCTTACCCCACCAGGAATACCGGTGCAGGAGTATCAGCAGACTCCACTGCCTCAGCGCACTTTTCCATTTTGCTGGAGATACAGATACCACAGACAAGGAGTGGTGTCTAACTTTTGAAGCCGGCAATCTCCTCCTCCCAGCGCGCCCTTTTTGACCACCAGCGTGACACCCCTCCCTTAATTGGAGGTCCAATGGGAACCCTGCAGCAAGGTGCAGGGTTATCCCTTCCCCCCTCCATGAGCCCCCTCACCGCCGCTTCCCGGTCCAAGACGGAGCCCGCGGCGTCACCCGGAAGTGACCCGCTCCAATGCGACGGACGTCATGAGCCGGCACCAGACGCATCCATCCGCCGCACGGTCCCACGCGCGCGCATGCGTAGAACGCGCCGCGGCGATGGGACCTCAGGAGGAAGCGCTCGCCTACTACCGCAGCCCAGCAGACCCGACGGGGAGCCCAAAGAGGAGGAAAAAAAGAGAGGAGGCCCGCGTGTCTGGAGACAGGTGGGGGACTAAGGAGACTGGCTTAGAAGTTGCTCCCCCATGGGAGACTTATACTTCTCTAGGGTAACCCCATCACGGGAAAGACTCAGGGGCGCCCTCGGCTCTTCTTCTATGCAATTTCTTCATCTAAAATAGGGTGCACTAGCACCCCTGGCCCTCCTGCTCCGCAGGACAGGAAACAGAACTGGAGGTTATAAGGTGGAGCTACCTTTTATGCAAAAGACTTTGGCCGTTTCCTGTCCTGAGGAGTGGGAGGCGTCTCTCCAGGGGTGCTGTCATATGGCGAGAGGGGAAATATAGATTTATTTATTTTTTTGCCTAAAACTTGCTTAACTTAGTCATATATTGCTGCCCATCATATTTGCAGTACTATACATTTTTTTCATAACTCGGACAACCCCTTTAAGTTTTGCAGGAAACCTGAAAAGTTTTCAATTGAGGGAACTAAGATTAGGATCTATCCTGATTTTTCTTCCCTTACAAGTATTCGAAGGAAGAAATATGAGGAAGTAAAAAGAAGATTGAGAATTGCTGGAGTTAAATACAATCTGGTCTTCCCGGCAAAATTGAGGGTGATTTATCAGGATAAGATTCTGTTTTTTCAATCTCCTGAGTCAGTTGGGGATTGGGCAGACTCTAAAGGTTTATAATTGAAGCAGCTATTTATATGTTTTTTTGTAATTTTTAATGTTCTTGTGAGGGATTTTGCTGGAGGGATAAATGGGGTTATGCAGAGGTGAGGCCTCTCTTTTCTGTAACTAGAGTAGGGAGCAATACAATGGGGAAATGTTGGGAGGGGATGGGATTTGCCTCCCCGAGAGAGACAATGTCTTTGTTTTTTGTTTTTTTTGTTTTTTTTTTTTTGGTGGGCTCCTCTGTCCAACTACGAGATGGGTTTTTTGACAAAAGACGATGGTGAGATTAATTTCAGTAAATGTACGGGGTCTAAGAGATAAAATGAAGCGGGTTGCTATCTTTGACTGGGTGGTGAGGTATCTGCCAGCAGTTGTTTGTTTTCAGGAGACACACCTGGATAGAGATTTTATAAATTGTTTAGAAAAAAGATGGATAAAAGCTAGGTATCATTCTATATACTCTTCTTATTTGAGAGGTGTATCTATTTTGATTCACGAGAAAATTAATTATGAGTTTCTATCTGTAAAAGAGGATAATGCTGGCAGATATCTCTTCCTACATTGCAAAATTGATAGGGTTCCAACGATTATTGCTAATATCTATATTCCTCCTCCATATAAATCGGATGTTCTATATGAGCTTTATCATTTTTTGATTGAAAACATGAATGTCCGTTGATTGCAGTGGGGGATTACAATGTAACGTTGGACCCGGTTAAGGATAGAGTATCTAAGTCTAAGAGCACTGGGGGTAACAGGAATTTTGCCAAATTAATATCCGAGTTTGGTTGGGAAGATATGTGGAGATTATATAATCCGGATAAGAGGGATTATTCCTGTTACTCAAGGACTCATCAATCATGGTCAAGAATAGATATGATTTTAGGGAATAAGAAATTGATTGAATTAATGGTGACGAAAATAAGTTATGATCCTATGCCTATGTCTGATCACTGTGGGTTAGTTGTGGAATGGGGCGAAATTGGTACAAGACCTCCAAAGGTATTTAAATTTAATCCGCACTGGTTTACTTTATTGAAGGACAAAGAGAATATTATGGAAGAACTTAGGTCTTTTTTTCTTATTAATAATGGTACTGCTTCAAAACAAAGTGTTTGGGATGCAGCTAAAGCATTTTTGAGGGGTATACTGATTAATGTGTTAGTATGTGGAAGAGAGAAGCTAAGGAAAGATCTCAGAAGGTAGAATTAGGGTTTAGGCCCCTTTCACACGGGCAAGATTTCCGCGTGGGTGCAATGCGTGATGCGAATGCATTGCACCCGCACTGAATCCTGACCCATTCATTTCAATGGGGCTTTTCACATGGGCGAATTTTTTCACGCATCAGTTCGCCGTTGCGTGAAAATCGCAGCATGTTCTATATTCTGCGTTTTTCACGCAGCCCTGGCCTCATTGAAGTGAATGGGGCTGCGTGAATAACGCATTGCATCCACACGCAAGTGCGGATACAATGCGTGATTCACTGATGGTTGCTAAGAGGTGTTGTTTGTAAACATTCAGTTTTTTATCACGCACGTGAAAAACGCATCAAAACGCTTCGCACCCGAGCGAAAAAAACTGAACGAACTTACGCAATCGCAATCAAAACTGACTGCAATTGCGTGCGGATTGGTGCGGATGCGTGAGGATTTTCCGGAACGCATCCGGACTGAATCCATGACGCCCGTGTGAAAGGTGCCTAAAGATAGCTAAAGAGTGGTGTTTGCAGAATCCCTCCCCTGATAATTTGAGAAGTATGGAAGAGGAAAATATAAAAGTTAGGGAGTTTTATGAGGAAGGGTCTCAAGCGCATCTTTTTTTTCAGGGTGTTAAATGCTACGCTGAAGGTGAAAAAGTAGGGAAAATCCTTGACAGCATTATAAAAAATCAAAATAGAAAAAGTAATATAAGTTTAATCAAAAACCAGAATGGAAAGGTGGTTGATACTCCTGAACAGGTTTGTGAGGTTTTCAGGTCATATTTCTATGAACTTTATAGATCATTCTAACTATAACAAGGAAGAGCTCCTTCAGTTTTTGGATGGTATACCTTTTAAGAAACTGGCGGATACCCAAAGAGCTTATTTAGAGGCTAATATTCATAATAAAATTATTTCTTTTTTTTTTTTTTGGTGTCATGTGTGTCCTTGTGTTACAATTCACTTGTGTTAAAATCCGACATTGGTGCTCGGACGATTCCTTTCCACTGTATAAAGGATTATTGAGTCCTAATGTTATGTAATTATATCTAGCCTTGAACTAATAAGCCCAGGATGTAAGTACACTGGACAGATTGTAAAGTGTGTAAATATTGCCCATATAACGATATTGTTTCGACAGATGTCATGTAACACACCTTTGTACTTATGGACCATCACATTCCCAAACACTCATAACTCTTTCCAAGGCCAAAAATGCGGTATTTTTGCCACATGTTTTGACACTTTGGCACCTACAGACCTAAGATATGGCCCTATTCCGATTTGATTTAGCAAAGTCGGATAGAACCCATATGTCACATACCCTTGAATTTCACATGATGCGCTCGGAGATATCCAGGCTTTGAGCAGCACATAACTTCAGTAAGAACATATATCCTGTGCACGTAAATGCCTAGCACCCTAGATTATGATTCATATGCATTTCTTATCTGGCAAACCACAGGACTAGTAAGCCAAAATTATTATTTTACACACAGGTCGCTCTAGAGTCCTCTGTTTGGCCAGATGTGCCCTGCAACATTGAAATGTATGACTTTTTACAATCCGTTGCCCTATATCTCTGTTGCTCAGCGACATATGATGACCACAAGGACCATATGTATCTGAACAAGTAAGGTGATTTCCCTGGAACCAATCATCAAAAATTAAAAATAATAATACAGCTTTACCTAAGCTATATGTAAAACACATTCTTTAACATAAAATGCGAGAAGAGGTAAGACAAAATAAACTGTTTATTCTCACAGAAAAATAGAACATAAATATTCTGCACATAAAAAGACAAAAAATATATTTACGGAAAACAGATACAAACATCCTGCACCATGTGATAGTAGAATGTGCGGATGTACAAGGCTAAATTTAGAGATTCACTGAAAAAATGCACTAAAACAGTAGATGCAAACAATATATGGACTAAGCCCTCACTCTATAGATAAAATCTGAGACTCTTAGCCAATACATTTTGATCAAAATACATCTGTGCCCACCTACCCAGCGCCACGGTGGTCTCAGTCCAGGCAGGTCCTACGCTAAACCTTCCTATGCGGTTGTGCATCTATGTTTAGGTGCGCAGACCCTGCACATATAGTGTGCTGCTCCTAGTTACCTCTGTGTGCATCAGCAACCAATGAGAGGAGGAGCACACACACCTATATGTACCACCTTAATCAAGGTCGCCTCTTAGATAGGTGGGGCAAAAGTGCACATGAATGCTACTCCCCTGGTTTTAGGAGCGCATTCACACCAGAAGGTGCTACACCTTCCAGAGACAAAAAATATATTTACGGAAAACAGATACAAACATCCTGCACCATGTGATAGTAGAATGTGCGGATGTACAAGGCTAAATTTAGAGATTCACTGAAAAAATGCACTAAAACAGTAGATGCAAACAATATATGGACTAAGCCCTCACTCTAAAACCAGGGGAGTAGCATTCATGTGCACTTTTGCCCCACCTATCTAAGAGGCGACCTTGATTAAGGTGGTACATATAGGTGTGTGTGCTCCTCCTCTCATTGGTTGCTGATGCACACAGAGGTAACTAGGAGCAGCACACTATATGTGCAGGGTCTGCGCACCTAAACATAGATGCACAACCGCATAGGAAGGTTTAGCGTAGGACCTGCCTGGACTGAGACCACCGTGGCGCTGGGTAGGTGGGCACAGATGTATTTTGATCAAAATGTATTGGCTAAGGGTCTCAGATTTTATCTATAGAGTGAGGGCTTAGTCCATATATTGTTTGCATCTACTGTTTTAGTGCATTTTTTCAGTGAATCTCTAAATTTAGCCTTGTACATCCGCACATTCTACTATCACATGGTGCAGGATGTTTGTATCTGTTTTCCGTAAATATATTTTTTGTCTCTGGAAGGTGTAGCACCTTCTGGTGTGAATGCGCTCCTAAAACCAGGGGAGTAGCATTCATGTGCACTTTTGCCCCACCTATCTAAGAGGCGACCTTGATTAAGGTGGTACATATAGGTGTGTGTGCTCCTCCTCTCATTGGTTGCTGATGCACACAGAGGTAACTAGGAGCAGCACACTATATGTGCAGGGTCTGCGCACCTAAACATAGATGCACAACCGCATAGGAAGGTTTAGCGTAGGACCTGCCTGGACTGAGACCACCGTGGCGCTGGGTAGGTGGGCACAGATGTATTTTGATCAAAATGTATTGGCTAAGAGTCTCAGATTTTATCTATAGAGTGAGGGCTTAGTCCATATATTGTTTGCATCTACTGTTTTAGTGCATTTTTTCAGTGAATACATAAAAAGACAACCCAAAAATTAGAGGTCCAAAAGATCACGGGTGAATGACCCTGGGTTGAAACCCGCAGAACTGGAGGCCAAGGGATGCCTTCTTGGCTCATAAGCCTGGGCCATGGGAATAATGGGGGCAGATGGCTGATAATATCGACCCTGAGGAGGTGGCGCAACAGTTGTATGGCTTACGGCTTGTCCAGAAACAATATTGTCCCTGTACCGCTCCAAAAAGTGCTCAACTTCTTGTGGGTGGGCTGTGAGGAGAAGGCGAACAGGACATTAGTCATGGCCGACATCCACCGTTCCTGACGTTCAACAGGTACACGTTCCAGAAAGGGGCCCAGACTTTTTAAAAGCCTATCCTCCTTCGACTCACCACGATTCTGGCTTAGATACTCAATGACCCTCGCATCAATCAGGGCTCGAGCATCCAAGCCAGAATTGTGGTGATGGGCCCCCCTATGTCGACCTGATGAACAGCGTAGGCGGCGGTATGGCTGCTGTCTGGGGGCTGTCTCACGAGGTTGTGAGAGTGTCGGAGTCTCCTCCATCGCTGACTCCGTAAACAGACCCATGAAAACATTATGGTTGAAGGCCTGGTGGTGAACAGACCCATGAAAACATTAATTATGGGGGTAACGTTAACTAACAACAGCTACAAGCGTAGAAAACAGAGGAGGAGGTAGACAACAGTGTTTGCTTTTAAATTTTTTTGTAGACTTCGGGTTCGCACAGCACATGACATGACACTAGACATTTGGCTGTAAAATTATGGCGTGGCTGACAGCAACAGTGGGAAGACAGCACTCAGACTATTCTGCCCTGCAAGGCCTGATCTAATCACCAGCATCAGCAAGAGGAGTATGAAATTCGGAGGTAATCCAGCCTTTATTCATTTTTATAAAGGTATTTTTTTGAACACTGCCTGGTGACAGATTTGTCCTTTTGGGTGTCACCACCCCCCCAGCGGCACTAAAAACCCTCTCTGACATGACACTTGAGGCTGGGCAGGAAAGAAGCCCTAGTGCATAGTGGGACAGTTCCGGCCACTGTTGTAATCTGCCTGCCCAGAAGTCCAGGGGGTCTGAGAAGAGGCTTTGTGAGCCAGACTGCAGGTAAGCCTGAACCTGCTCATTGAGGCGGGTGATCTGGGCCTGCTCACTTGGCTGTAGATGTTGGGAGCCTGCAGAGAAAAATTCCTGCATCATACTCAATAGGCTTAACTGTCTGCTGCTGGTTGTGGCAGAAGGTGGATTACTCGTCCGGACCTCCTTCTCAGACAAGGTGGCAGCAGGCTGGGGCTGGCTGAAAGCTCTGGCCAGGTTACTACATAGCTTCTCCCGCAATGAGACTAATTTCTCTTCCCTTTCCTGGGGAGGAAAACAATCCCCCATGTTGGATTGATACCGCGGGTCCAGAAGCATCGCCAGCCAGTATTTGTCAGTCTGCCTTATGTTTAGGATACGCCTGTCAGTGCGTAAGCATGTGATCATACAGCTCGCCATCCTGCCCAGCGTGCCACTTCTTTCCATCTCAGCCTCTCTCTGAGAAACTTCTGTGTCCCTGAAAGTCTCATCATCCTCATCCTCCAGCTGTGTCTCCTCCTCCTGGTCATCAACATCACCCTCATTAAAATCCTCCTCCTCTCCCCCCTCCTCTAACTGAAGCTCCTCATCCTCATCCTGCTCCACAAGGGAACTTTAGCGTTGGGGCTCCCCTACAGTGACAGCATGGCGGCCGGTAGACAAATGACCAGGATTTCCTTCCCCCATTGCCCCCTGCTGCATGAGCCTGAGTGTCTTTTCCAGCACAAATATTATTGAAATTATGTCGTTCACACCGCAGCTGTCCCGGCTGACCAATTTGGTGGCTTCTTCTAGGGGCCTTAGAACCGTGCAGGCATCTCGGACCAGCCTCCACTGCCGGAAATCAAAGCCACACCTGCTCCCTATGCTGGAAGATTCTGGCTGCTGCTGGACAAAATCGTCCACTGCTCTACGCTGCTCTAGGAGTCGCTGCAACATATGAAGAGTTGAATTCCATCGGGTCGCCACGTCATCTATTAAGCAGTGTGGCAGTGTGGCTGCAATCCTGGCTGGAAAGCACGTGGAGGTGCCAACAGCAATCGGATTACTTGTGGCGTAAAACTGCTTCCTGGCCACGCACTCGGCAATGGACGGCTGCCGAATGAGAGGAGGTGGAGACATGCACGCACTGGGCGACGATGAGGTGGATGTACTACCTACACCCCGGGATGCGAGCTGAGCTATGACCCTGGATGTGGCCTGCCTGACAGAAGGGACCCCCAGAGAAGTAACCAGCTCTTTACTATTATTGGGCTGCTCTAAATTGCCGGCATGACGCTGCTTCAAATGGTTCCACAGAGCAGTGGTCCCAACATTTGCGGCTTTCCCATGGCTCAATTTCTGCTTACAGAAATTGCACGTGGCCATACTGCTATCCCCCGGCAGAGTGGTAAAATACTTCCACACACCCAACGTGCGCCCTCCACAGCTGGCCAAGCTTCTTGCACGCTTACTTCCTGGTGCCGGCCCCACTATATTTGGGGTCTCGCTAGTTTCCAGGGAAGCACTAGCCATGGGCCTAACTCGCCTCTGCCCTCTGTTGCTGCCACTACTAGTACCACCCTCCTCCTCTGAGCTCAAATCCTCCTCCGCTTCACAGGTCCTCCGGCCTAACACATCAGACTCCTCCACAACACATTTTTGCAAATTAGGCTGTTCCCCACCAACTGACAATTTTGGGCAGTCCAAAATCTGACTGCCCTCTAAGAAATCCTCAGGGAGACTGTCCTCTATAACCGCCGGATTATAAATTGGGCTTCGGTGGCTTTTTTTCCTAGAAATTGCTGAAGGGACACCACTAGGAGGGAACACTGAAGCCCGAGAGGTGGCAGAAAATGACGGGGCTTGCTTGAGTGGAATGGTGGAGCAGGACGAGTCTGACCCCTGGCTACATATGGACACTGTATCAGCAGATGACAGCAGATCATCTGGCTGAGACTGAGATGAGCGTGCCATCCACTCCACTACCTCATCTGCTTTCTCCTCCACTACAATGTTGCGCCTTGGTGGGTTAGCCCGGTGGAACAACGGCCAAGTATTGGGAATATTACTAGCAGATGCTCCAGCAACAGGTCTTTTGGCACTGCTGGCGCTGCCCTGTGCCACCTTCTCCTTTTTTTTAAAGCTCAAAGTCTGGCTGGAACTGGACCCCTTTTGCTTATCCATTCCAGACATTTTTCAATTCACTCTGTGGCCCTGCAGCTGGTCTTTGTCCCTGTATCTCCCTGTCTCTCTCTCCCTGCTTGATTAAATACTAGCCCTGACCTGGCCCTGCACTTGCCCTGCAGTATCCCTGATATGTGTATGATAGATTCCCACTACAATTACACCCCAGTTAGAAGAACACAGTGTCTCTGAACTTCACAAATTCACAACAGTGCTTCTGCTCGCCTCAGCAGTCGCAGCAGAAATGAAGCGTCACTGGCTTACTGAGCCTGAGCCAATCAGAGCAAGCCCAGCCTACTAGATCAGGTGACCGCTTTCTTCCCGGGCTTTTGCGCATGATAAACGAACGAACAGTAAAAGATCGCTAATAAATTAAATTCGTATGCAACAGCGTATACAGTAACTTATACGTAACAATAGCGTATAATTTATAGGACAAACTACGCAGTGAATGCGTACAAAGCCGAAGCAAATTGACTAATATTCGGATTCGCTTCGCAGCTGAAAAATCCCAAGATTCGATACGAATCTACGAAGCGGCGAATAGATTCGCTCATCTCTAGTCTATGGTTTCATTGAGAGCTTCGCATGGTATATCTCACTTTTTTTCACTCATAGATTATATCGTACTCTGAGAAATACGGATGAATGTCTGAGATGTGGGAGAGATCAAGCAGGTATCTTTCACTTATTTTGGAAATGTCTGAAATTATATCGGTATTGGACGGGGGTTACGAATACCATAAGGGAAATTCTCGGGCTTCAGCTGGTTGAGGACCCTACGGTCCTCAGTAACACATTTGGTGAAGTCTAAAGCTGAAAAACATTTTCTTTCTAGAATATTATTTCAAGTACGCCTTTTGATTGTTAGGAAGTGTAAAGAAAAAATTCCACCCTCGTCTATAGAGTGGATTGGATTGGTGAATAGCGTAATTAGAATGGAGAAAATAATATTTGACAATTTATGAAATTGTGTGGAACCCATGGTTAAATAAATACCATGGGTAAGGAGGAAATAATCCTTATTTTTTTTTTTCCTCTCGGGGGGTGGAGGGGAGGGGGTGGATGGGTTTCTTTTTTTTAGGGGTATTTGTATATATTTATTCTCAATGTGTATTTTGATATTGGAAATAAAGACTTAAAAAAAAAAATTAAAAAAAAAGGAAAGGTCCTGTGAAATGGTGATTGGGGGAATCCCGCTGGGGGTTACGCTAAGATTCCCGCCAGCGAGTGTCTCGAGTGATGCCCGATGTTCTGGACTTTCTGGAGAGGGGGCCAGAGACAGAGACCACAGTGTCTCTAACCTTTGAAAACGACTATAGTTCTGTGCAGTGGGAGCTGATAAAATGTGAGAGCCTGGAGGTGGAATTCGTTCTGGGCACTGACTTTCCGTGGTTTCGGCAGCTACGGAATGGAGAGAGTGCTTTGAATGGTGCGACTAGACAGTCCGAAGGAAAAGTCGGCAACCAAGGCGTTTCCCATGGCAACCACGGGATTGAGGAGTCAATATGTGATCCTGTGACCAGGAACCAGGGGCTGGAGGTTCCCAAGTTCCCGAGGAAGGAGGAGGACCTCAGTGGAGATGTCCCTGAAGAGACAGCGCCCTCATCTACTGGGTGTGTCGACCATTGCCCTGGTGCCTCAGAAGATGTGTTTTGTGGTGAGAGCCGGCGGCAGTCGCTACCTGCCAAGCCGGTAAGTGTCATGACACTGGGACTAGAGACTGCAATAAAAATGTGTCATATTGTTGTGGATGGCAGTCCAGTCCAATCCTTGTTGGATGCCAGGAGCCCGGTACATGGCAGCTTGGCTGTTGGGGACTATGTGTTGGGCAAACACGTGACTGTTATGAACATTTATAGAGATAGCAAGTCCTATCCTGTGGCTCTCACTGAGTGTGAGACTCCAGTGGGAACTGGGACTTATGAACTTGGGGTTGCAAATAGGCTCATGCATGATGTAGTGTTGGGCCGTGATTTCCCCTTGTGCTGGGGGGTTGTGGGGAAATGGGAGGTCATGTGAAATATATGATGATGTTCATGATTATGACCCTTTTCCTTTGCAGGTTGTGGTCGGGGAAGAAGCTTTCCCGGTTGGTAAAAACGTATGTGATGTGAAAATGCTAATTGATGTTGATAGCACAGAACTAAGGGAACCCACTGTGGTAGATGTGCAGGAAAGTGTGGCAGTGTTGCAGGGTGTACCACACATACCAGCTGCAGATAAGGCCTTGTTCACACTTCAGTTTTTTGATCAGTTATTTTCATCAGTTATTGTGAGCCAAAAACAGGTGCGAGTCAAAAACACAGAATAGGTACAGATCTTTTCATTATACCTTATGTCTGTGGAACCTCCACTCCTAGTTTTGGCTCACAATAACTGATGGAAATAACTGATCAAATTAACTGATGTGTGAACAAGCCCTAAGCAGTCTTGATAGTTAGTGAGGTCGAGTGCAGTGTTAATAAAGGTGTGGTATCATACAAGGTAAACCGTCCATTTGCAAGAGAGCCTGAGCGGGTTCAGGACATGAACCGGGCTAATGGGGGAGTTAACTCGTGCCCCTAGAGGTCAGGAATGAGACTGACAAGAGTGCTTTAGGTGATGTAGGTGCTGTGACTAATAGCAGCTCAGAGAAAGAGACTGCCGGGTCAGTTTCTTGGGAAACCAGTGTGGTTGCTAGTAGCAACCAGGGGGCAGTTGTCAGCAACGTGGAGAATAATACCCAAAGTAAAGTTCATGGGGGAGTAAAGACACAAAAGAGTAGAGGTAGAGAGTATAAGAGAAATGTGAAGCGGAAAAGAGTAAGAGAGGGTCTGGCCGTTAGATGGCCAACGGAGTCCCTTAGATGCTGTCTACTGGGTAGACAGTTGGTCATGATGACAAATCAAGCTCTGCTGGCCTGGGTATGGCAGAATAAAGAGAAAGCGTGTGTTCACCCCCACAGGTTTGAACAGAGGGGGGGAAGATATGTGGTGATGTGTGTAGTAATGTGAGGTGTGTAGTGGTGTGTGGGGTGTGTATCTCGCCTGGTTTGTCAGTTTAACCAGGTGAGAACTGAAATCCAGAAGTGGTATAGCTTCAGCAAGCATAGTTGCTGGAGCTGGTTTTTGTTTAATGTTGCATGGGCTGGATTTCTTGGACTGGGAGACAGGTTGGAAGTGGGAGTCTTCCAGTCCACACACCCTAAATTGTCTCAAGTTTTCCCTGGCCCCAGGTGAGGCCAGCTGGATTAATCAGGCAGGGATAAGTGTGAGGTTAGAGTCAGGAGGACTGTTGGACCATCTCCCCCCAAAGGTACGATTGGAGTCACAGCCAGGCAGGGCCACCATCAGGGGGGTACAGCAGAACCTGCTGTGGGGGGCCCGGGCAGATTTGTCAAGAAAGGGGGGCCCGGGCCTCTAACAGCTGTCTCTGTGTCCATAGGACGTAGAGACAGTTGCCTGTTGCAGGAAGGAGCAGATAGCCGAAACCGGCTGTCTGCTTCTTCCATCCTCCCACCTGTCCCCCGCAGCTCTCTGTACCTCCCAGGCACTCCTCAGGTCTCTGTGGGGGGCGGGGCCAGCCGGCTGGCAGCATAGGCCCCGCCCCCTTCAGACATGAGAAGAAGATCTCCTGCTCTGATGATGCTGGCCCTGCTGCTATGAAAAAGGTAAGTATAATTTTTTTTTTTTAACTTTCTGTACACTGTGTTTATTATCCCTTGACTGTGACATCACTGTGTTTATTATCTCTGTACTGTGACATCACTGTGTTTATTATCCCTTGACTGTGACATCACTGTGTTTATTATCTTTGTACTGTGACATCACTGTGTTTATTATCCCTTGACTGTGACATCACTGTGTTTATTATCCCTGGACTGTGACATCAGTGTGTTTATTATCCCTGTTCGGTGACATCACTGTGTTTATTATCCCTGGACGGTGACATCACTGTGTTTATTATCCCTGGACTGTGACATCACTGTGTTTATTATCCCTGGACTGTGACATCACTGTGTTTATTATCCCTGGACTGTGACATCACTGTGTTTATTATCCCTGGACTGTGACATCACTGTGTTTATTATCCCTGTTCGGTGACATCACTGTGTTTATTATCCCTGGACTGTGACATCACTGTGTTTATTATCCCTGGACTCCCAGGGGTCCCCCCCTTTTTTTCCTTCGCCAGCCAGATACAACCAGCAGCAGCAGCCTGGCACTACCTGCGTGGGAAGGGACACGGTTATTTGCCCTTCCCAGCCTAATGGTACCAGCCTGCAGCCGCCCCAGAGCCACACCCTCAATTTAGAAGGTCCGGTCCTGCGGGTACCCGGCTCTTCCCGGCACCCCTGGTGGCGGTGGGTGCCGAGGTAATAGATATTGGGGTTAGTGCTGGCCTGCCATACCGGAAAGCACTAAGCCCAGTATTAGTAATCAGGGCCGTCTGTAGATAGCCATAATTACTAAAACTGTAGTATTGTAAAAAAAAATACACACACACAAGTATAAAACATTTTATTGAAATAAACACTCCCCCAGACCCCTGTTTGACCATTTTATTAAAAAAAAAAAAAAAAAAAAAAAAGCTCTAGTCCACCGAATCCGACGTAGTCCTCTGCATTCACGACCCTGAAAAATAGAAAACAAACACACAGACCACTTACCTCTTCCTGCACTGGGATAATACACACAGCGATGTCACTGTACAGGGATAATACACACAGTGATGTCACCGTACAGGGATAATACACACAGTGATGTCACAGTACAGAGATAATAAACACAGCGATGTCACTGTACAGGGATAATAAACACAGTGATGTCACAGTACAGGGATAACAAACACAGTGATGTCACTGTACAGGGATAACAAACACAGTGATGTCACTGTACAGGGATAACAAACACAGTGATGTCACTGTACAGGGATAACAAACACAGCGATGTCACTGTACAGGGATAATAAACACAGCGATGTCACTGTACAGGGATAATAAACACAGCGATGTCACTGTACAGGGATAATAAACACAGCGATGTCACTGTACAGGGATAATAAACACAGTGATGTCACATTACAGGGATAATAAACACAACGATGTCACTGTACAGGGATAACAAACACAGCGATGTCACTGTACAGGGATAACAAACACAGCGATGTCACTGTACAGGGATAACAAACACAGCGATGTCACTGTACAGGGATAATAAACACAGCGATGTCACTGTACAGGGATAATAAACACAGTGATGTCACCATACAGGGATAATAAACACAGTGATGTCACAGTACAGGGATAATAAACACAGTGATGTCACCATACAGGGATAATAAACACAGTGATGTCACAGTACAGGGATAATACACACAGTGATGTCACAGTACAGGGATAATAAACCTCAGATCAACACATTGTGCCCCCATCAGACCTCAGATCAGCGTCTTGTGCCCCCATCAGACCTCAGGTCAGCGTCTTGTGCTCCCATCAGACCTCAGATCAGCGTCTTGTGCCCCCATCAGACCTCAGATCAACACAATGTGCCTCAACACTCTGCACTTACAAGCATGTCACTGAATTTAATGGCAACTGTGTTTCCCTATTGAAAATGTTTATCAGTGTGTGAATAATAATAATATAACATGTAGCGTAAAAACATTAGCCTAGGGTAGGATCCTGCCTAAAGAGTCTACCTTGTCGCGGTGGCAGGCTTACTAATCTTTTGGGCAAAAAAAGCAGTTGTGATATGCCGTAAAAAAGAAAGATGTAATGTGCTATGTGGAGGCTGCTGCATATTAAGCAAATCTGCAAAGTTTACCCGAAAGGGAGGGGGGGGGCACGAAATTTGCCTGTAGGGGGCCCCGAAATTCCTGATGGCAGCCCTGCAGCCAGGAGGCCGCTGGACTGAACGGCTGAGGAAGCCGCACTTAAAAGCTGTGTGTGAGCAGTGTTTGTAGTTAGGTGAGTTAGCTGAACTATGTGTAGTCAGAGCCTAGCCGGGCAGGTGTTATTTTGATAGTTTTGTTTCATGTTGGAGCAAAAAGTGTGAAAATAAAGCTGTGTGGACTTGAAAATCCCGTGTTGTGAAAAAGTGTGTGATGGTGACCCCCCTGAGAGAGGAATCGATCCCTTACAATATACACACACATGCATACAGATACATATATACACACACATCCATGCATAGAGATATCTATCTATCTATATGTATCTATGTATGCATGTGTGTATATATGTGTCCTCTGGCGGTGGGAAGTCAGGTATTTTTTCTTTTTATATCTTGTTCATAGTGGGGGCTTTGTGAATGCTATGGGCACTAAATGTTGGCATTATACCTGCTGGAGGCACTGGTGGGGTGGGAGTTATAACTACAATTGGTCTCTGCAAGTACTTATTAGTACTGGGGCACTGCAGAAGTTCATTATTCCTATAAAGGCACCACAGGAAGGCCTTATTATTGCTGGGGCACTACAAGAGGGTATTATACCTATTGGGGGCATCACAGGAAGGCCTTATTACTGCTGGGGAAATACAGGAGGGTATTATGCCTATTGGCGGCACCACAGGAGGGCATTAAACTACTGGGGCACTACAGGGGAGCACTATAACTACAGGAGCACTATAGGGGGCATTAGACAGTAACCAATGGGGGTCTTATAGGGGACATTATAACTACTGGGGACACTATAATAGTGGATAAGTACTACAAGGGGGCCTTATTAATATTATAGAGCCTTATTGGGTGCACTATGGTGGCCATTATTATTGGGCACAATATGGAGGGCACTATAACAGGGGCACTCTTGGGGAGCAGTATCATTATTGGGGGCATTGTAGGGGTCAATATTACTAATAAGGGTACTCTGGGAGAGAATTATTGCTATTAGTAAGACGTTTATATTACTATAGGTGGACTAATCTGTATGGCAGTATAATTTCTGTGGTACAGGGACATTGGGCAGTGCAGTGGGCACAGTATTCCGGGCATCACCAGAATAACTTTTGGGTAGCAGGGTGGGGAGGATGAAGATAATAGAAAAGTGAGGAACCTAAAATGTCTGTTTGGTAAACTCTGCAGAAACTAGACGCAGCTGAAAGAAGTTGTCTGGCCCGAATGGAGAAGATGAGGAAAGAAAATGTCTACATCATAGGAGACATCACCACTGGATGTGAGAGGTATGTGGTGCTGTATAGTGCTGCATGTTTGGTAGTGTACATGCAGCAAGTAAAATATGTCTTTAGTCCTAGGGTGAGCTTGTGTGTGTGTGTGTGTTTAGGGAAGATACTTTGAGGATATGACACTAATGTATTGGGGCTTGGGCCCTGGATCTTTTGAAACCCTAGGAACGCCCCTGATGATAGGCATCTTTTATATAATTTAAAGTTGACTATGTCTGGGCATGTATATAAAAACATCCATACCCTATCCCATATATGGTTATTCCTCCTAACCATTAGCAGATATCTGCCTCTGGTCCCTGATCAACGCAGGGAGCGTTACCTCCTTACAGCTATCCCATCCTTACAGCACCGGGTCTGTGAGAAGCGCCATGCTTAGCAGAGCTTCCTCCGTCACCAATCTGGGTAGCTGAGAGGGCGGACCTGTGCTGACGTGCAGGTGGGTAGAGCTACACTGCACAAATAGCTGGTGCTTCGGCCGCTTCACGGCCATTCTAGTGCTGGAGGGCGGCCCCTATGCATGTGAGAGGGGTTGCGCGCCCTTGCCAATTATTTTGAATACTGCTCCAAATGAAACATTATAGATCTGGCTCCTGATGAGGTATATTTTAGTGCAGAAACACGTCGAGCCTGGGATCCATTAGTTCAGTATAATATTGTTGAGCAGGAAGGGCATTTTGGGAATGAACAGTTCCTTTTCTTCTTATTCGTATTGAAGTCTGGGTCGGCTGTTTTCCAGCTTCTAAATTAAGCAGCAAGAGTGGTATTTCAGCCATTACCCACACTGGTGATGAGGCTGATGTAGGCAAATGTTGCTTGAGATTCCATGGCAGACTCCAATAATTAGTTTTTCTTTTTTCTTGGCTGTGTTGGGAAACGCAGGGTTGTGGGAGTTATCAACCCTTATTGTGTTTCACCCCTGTAAGCCAGGACTGCACAATTTTTTTGTACACAGTACACTGTGGGACAGACTTTTGTCGGGGCATCAACATACAGCCTCTGAGTTCTGGATTTCAATCTATTCCCCAATGTACATTTTTTGCACAAGTAGTAAAAATTAGTGCAAATGATACTGGCTCTATTCACCGTGTAGGTTATTTTAATGATAAATTGTTTAATAAAGCTTTTTTTTGTTTTATTTTTAAGCAATCTCCCATATTTACAATACAGTTTACTTTAGCTTAATTTATTTTTGAAAGAAACGTTTATTAGTTTATACTTTTTCCAATCTATAACCCAATACATGCTTGTATTAAATGTTTACCTGTAGTCTTAGGCTGAGTTCACATGAGCGTTCAGCCTTTCCGTTCTTCTGCTCGGTTATAGGAATAGAAGAACGGAAAGGACGGATTAGGCACATAACTGAGCCGAGTGAAGCCTATGGACCCCGTAAACTATAATGGGGTCTGTTAGGCTTCTGCTCAGAGGAAGATTTTTGAAGCGGAGACCTTCATGCGCGACTCTTATCTCTGCTTCAAAAATTTTCCTCTGAGCGGAAACCTCACAGACCCGATTAAAGTCTATGGGGTCCATAGGCTCCACTTGGCTCAGGTATGTGCCAGATCCGTCTTTTCCACTCTTTTGCTCCCATAATGGAGCAGAAAAACGGAAAGGCTGAATGCTGATGTGAACTCAGCCTTAGGCTACTTTCACACTAGCGGCAGCACGGATCCGGCACCTAAAGGGTGCCGACGGATCCGTACTGCCGCTGATACATGTGTGGAGCCGGAGCAGCGGTCCGGCTCCACACATTTTGACACACACATTGGGACAAGACACAGACAAACATACACATACATACATACATACTTACATACTCCAGCCAGGGACGCCGGCAGCACGTCTTCACGCGCCTCCTGCGCGCAGTGATGACGATTCCCCACAGCGCCCTCTGCTGGGCGCAGTGGGGAAACGTCATAGCTGCGCGCAGGAGGCGCGTGAAGACATGCTGCTGGCGTCCCTGCCTGGAGTATGTAAGTATGTATGTGTGTGTGTATGTCTGTCTGTCTGTCTGTCTGTCTGTCTGTATCTCTGTAGCCGGATCCGGAATGACCCCCCATTGCAAGTCAATGGAGGACAAATCCGGATTACTGGTGTGTCCACACCAAACGGATCCATCCCCATTGACTTACATTGGGGGTCATTCCGGATCCGTCTTGGTGCGGATGCCTGGACCGGAGAGCAAACCGCAGCATGCTGCGGTTTGTTCTCCGGTCTGAAGACTGAATGGAATGCTTTCAGGAGCATTCCGTTGTCTTCAGTTCAGTTTTGTCCCCATTGACAATGAATGGGGACAAAACTGAAGCGTTTTTTTCCGGTATTGAGCCCCTATGACGGAACTCAATAACAGAATTTAAAAACGCTAGTGTGAAAGTAGCCTTAGCTGTTACTAAGTAATAATGGAATTTCAATAATACAGTATCTTAATTCATCTTACCCAGGTATTATACTGACCTCTGGTGACTAGTTTTCACCATTACAGCTCAAACTGACAGTCACTGGGTAATTAGAGGAGATATTGTTCATGAGAGTAGTTGATTTTTGTTATTTTAGATAGAGCTACTAAAGGTTTCTCAAACTGTGCGGAGGCATTTTATTTTATATTAGATTCAGATATTTTATATTGTATTGTCTATCAGAAGAGATTAGTGCCATGCTATAACATCAGACGTTCATGAAATAGAGGAGTATAAGAACCAAATGCCAAGCTCAACTAGCAGGAATACCCAAACCACATAGTGGAAGGGCAAACAAGATGGAGATGCATGCAGGGGCGTAGCTATAGGGGAAGCAGGAGAAGTGGCTGCTTTGGGGTCCGAACTCAGAAGGGGCCCACTCCAGAGAGGGACTAATAGATTTTATTGTCAGGGACCCCTCAACAGTATTATACAGTGACATGACATACAGTATATACGTGTAGGAAACGGATGGAGCAGCTGCGAGGCCTGGTCTGAGAGAGCGACCTTAACTAGCCACAGGAGTTGGGGTTGCACAGGAGGACAGGTTTGAGAAGAAGTTGTTGGGGGGGGCGGCCCTGTTCAAAAATTTGCAGTAGGGTCCAGTCATTTCTAGTTATGCCAATGGATGCACGTGTTAGACACCTGTTCTTGTGCTCCCAAGACTGCCAGAAACTTGAGTGTAGAGGGACGCTTCGTATACGACTGAGACAGCCTACTTGCCTGGAGCAGCTCTAGTGCGGCGAATGCCTGCTATCCCAATCATGGATGGCCAGTGGAGATACAACAGCAACAAGTAAGGAGAGACTCACTGCACTGCAGGCACATGAGATGCCGAGAAAGGCAGGATGGCATCCAAAATGATGTGTGGGCTAGAGTGCATGGGATAGTACGCCCTAGTGTTCTGCCAGCTATAGTCCAATCAAGCAATATCTCTGCATACCCGAGGAGAGACCCGCTGCCCAGTGGGCAAGCAAAGCACTGGAAGCATCAGGGGAAGTGGGCCAGTGTTCAAAACAGAGTGCCAGGACAGCTCTCCCTAGTGTCTTGTTGCAAACGTACAATCACTGGAGAACAATCTGGAAGATATTAGGTAAAGGATTAGGTATCAATGTTATATATTTAATAGAGACATGGCTTACGCCTGTGGTGCCAGATTGTGCCATCCAACTGCCTGGTTTCCTGGGATATGAAAGAAGCAAAGAGGAAATATAAGGGCAAGATGGAATAACAGTTTGAACAACTGGATAGCAGGGCCCTGCAATTTATATTTCTGAGCACAAAGTGTAAAGAGTGTTTAAGGGAGTGAAATCGAGGCAAGCATGTGGTCCAGATGGGATCCCTGTCCGTGTAATAATATCACACGCGGATCAGCTTGCCCCGTTGTTTACAACTATTTTTCGTCTCTCTTGCTAAGGTCCTGGTACCAACAAGCCTCAAGAGCTCTACAGTTACTCCAATACTAAGAAATGGCAGCCATCTACTCTGAATGACTACCATCCAATTGCACTAACTCCAGTCATCATGAAATGTTTTGAGACTACTACTAGAGATTATATCTGTTTATCACTGCTAGGCTCATTGGACCCACTACAGTTCGCTTATCGCTGAAATTGATCAACAGACACATATTCTACATAGTATTCACTTGGACCAGAGAAGTGGAAATTATGGAGGTCATTTATGATAAAAGGAAGCCACTTTTTAGCGTACTTTTGTCACAGATTCAGTCACAAAGGGGATTTGCACCTAATCTGCGACCTTTCCCCAAGGTAGTGGAAAAAGATGGCGTGCATTGGTGGGGATGGGGACCCCCATCTGCCCTCGAAAAGGAACAATTTTTGGAAGCTTTGGAATATGAAAAAGAATTACACCAAAGATACAAAACCATACATACAGTATAAATTCATCCATCATTATTTCATCATTATAAAAGTATATTCGCCTCTACGCTTCCTCCTGGGTGCGTGTCTGCCATCACCCTCTCATCCCTTTTTAAACCCTAAACCATCTAACGGGGTAAAAGATGCCTGGATTGTAGCCAGCAAACATTGCAGGTCTTTCAGATCATGTTCTGACACGGGATCAAATTCAGATCCTGAGTAAGGGTTTGTCTTTCTCACCAGTGTGCAATTTTGATTGTTTTACAGAGGTGAAGGATTTCCATTTGTTTGTCAGAAGATGAACTCAAACTTTCCAACCCCCATGGAACAAGAAGCGCTGGCCACTTTGATAACTTTATTGGAAGAACAAGGGGAGGAGGCTAGACCTGGTAAGTTCCCAAAGGGATTAGTACCTAGATCGTCTAAATTGCCAGCATTATCATTATTCCTAAATATTGATCCGTTCCAAGTGTTTTCACTGAGATTTAAAACGCTACCATCTGGATTGTAAAACATGCATTGTACGCTTGTTTGTTTTTTTTATTCAAGATACAATGTATTCAGAAACAAAATGCACAAATATACAGACATTAATGAGTAGCTAAGTCAGTCCATTTCAAGTAGATTAAGCAGTACATAGATGCATTTAATACACAAAGTTGGCTCAAAGCATAATTGTGATAGATGGAGCCGTATAAAGTATTACAGGCAGTACAGAGTATACTCTATTACTCAGCAATGGTAAATAAACCTTAGAATCCAACCAAAACAAAAGAAACATACATTTCGAATAAAGTGATCTTGACTTCGAACAATCACCCAGGAAGCAGAGCAGAGTCAAGGAAACTGACCAGCACATGTAGTCACCAAGTATAAACCCCCATCATACCAGCAGTTAAGCTTCTGTCAGGTAGTCTACAGCCAAATTATATAACAGTCTAGAGCAGGGGACAGCAAACTTCCACACTCCAGCTGTTGTGAAACTACAACTCCCTGCATGCAAAGCTGCTTAACTGTTCTCTGCACTTTCATAGAAGTGAATGCAGCATGCTGGGAGTTGTAGTTTTACAACAGCTGGAGTGCCGAAGGTTGCTGAATCCTGGTCTAGAGAGTGAGCTCAGTATCAATCTATCAAACTAAAGCTGAAAGTATCACAAACAGACCAGATTGTGTGGAATTTGTCAGGGTTCCCTTGATGTACATAAATCAATTGCTTATTTAGAAGGGAGCTATTCACAGCATGAATCCATTGACCATAGGATGGTATAATATTGTTCATCCAATTCGTAGCAATTTGTTTCATGGCTTGAAAGAGTATTTCATGCAGTAGCTGTTGTAGACTAAAGGGTTACAGCACTCTCCCATTAACTGGCTGTTATTTGGGTGCACGTCTGGTTCTGGTCCTGACTCCACCTCTGGACCAATATCTTCAGGTACCTACAGTACAGACCAAAAGTTTGGACACACCTTCTCATTCAAAGAGTTTTCTGTATTTTCATGACTATGAAAATTGTAGATTCACACTGAAGGCATCAAAACTATGAATGAACACATGTGGAATTATATACTTAACAAAAAAGTGTGAAACAACTGAAAATATGTCTTATATTCTAGGTTCTTCAAAGTACACACCTTTTTCTTCAATTATGCTTTGCACACTCTTGGTATTCTCTTGATGAGCTTCAAGAGGTAGTCACCTGAAATGGTTTTCACTTCACAGGTGTGCCCTGTCAGGTTTAATAAGTGGGATTTCTTGCCTTATAAATGGGGTTGGGACCATGAGTTGTGTTGGGCAGAAGTCAGGTGGACACACAGCTGATAGTCCTACTGAATATACTGTTAGAATTTGTATTATGGCAAGAAAAAAGCAGCTTTGTAAAGAAAAACGAGTGGCCATCATTACTTTAAGAAAAATTGGGAAAACTTTGAAAGTGTCCCCAAGTGCAGTCGCAAAAACCATCAAGCGCTATAAAGAAATTGGCTCACATGAGGACCGCCCCAGGAAAGGAAGACCAAGAGTCACCTCTGCTGCGGAGGATAAGTTCATCCGAGTCATCAGCCTCGGAAATCGCAGGTTAACAGCAGCTCAGATTAGAGACCAGGTCAATGCCACACAGAGTTCTAGCAGCAGACACATCTCTACAACAACTGTTAAGAGGAGACTGTGTGCAGCAGGCCTTCATGGTAAAATAGTTGCTAGGAAACCACTGCTAAGGACAGGCAACAAGCAGAAGAGACTTGTTTGGACTAAAGAACACAAGGAATAGACATTAGACCAGTGGAAAT
The DNA here is from genome assembly GCA_900303285.1 of Rhinella marina. Classification (NCBI taxonomy): domain Eukaryota; kingdom Metazoa; phylum Chordata; class Amphibia; order Anura; family Bufonidae; genus Rhinella; species Rhinella marina. The sequence goes on from ONZH01023355.1 coordinate 52,351, forward strand.
CTGTGCTTTGGTCTGATGAGTCCAAATTTGAGATCTTTGGTTCCAACCACTGTTTCTTTGTGCGACGCAGAAAAGGTGAACGGATGGACTCTACATGCCTGGTTCCCACCGTGAAGCATGGAGGAGGAGGTGTGATGGTGTGGAGGTGCTTTGCTAGTGACACTGTTGGGGATTTAGTCAAAATTGAAGGCATACTGAACCAGCATGGTTACCACAGCATCTTGTAGCAGCATGCTATTCCATCCGGTTTGCGTTTAGTTGGACCATCATTTATTTATCAACAGGACAATGATGCCAAACACACCTCCAGGCTGTGTAAGGGCTATTTGACCAAGAAGGAGAGTGATGGGGTGCCACGCCAGATGACCTGGCCTCCACAGTCACCAGACCTGAACCCAATCGAGATGGTTTGGGGTGACCTGGACCGCAGAGTGAAGGCAAAAGGGCCAACAAGTGCTAAGCATCTCTGGGAACTCCTTCAAGACTGTTGGAATACCATTTCAGGTGACTACCTCTTGAAGCTCATCAAGAGAATGCCAAGAGTGTGCAAATCAGTAATACAAGCATAAGGTGGCTACTTTGAAGAACCTAGAATAGAAGACATATTTTCGGTTGTTTCACACTTTTTTGTTAAGCATATAATTCCACATGTGTTAATTCATAGTTTTGATGCCTTCAGTGTGAATCTACAATTTTCATAGTCATGAAAATACAGAAAACTCTTTGAATGAGAAGGTGTGTCCAAACTTTTGGTCTGTACTGTATGTCTTCAAAGATAGCATGATCCTCTTGGAAAGGAGTCAACCAGTATGGATTTAAGTGTTGGCTCCGACCAATGATCTGCAGGAGGTAGAACATACATGAAAATTAAAATGAGATGACGGAACATTACACTGCATCTCAATGTGATGTATCGGCCATGCTCGCCTGTCTTGAGATCCTGAAGACAAGCATACCAACCTCGATCAAGATAGACACCCCTTGCAGAATTAGTAAAAGTTGAGTGGTATCCTGAACCTATCCATGGTTTGCCCAGAGCCAGACGTTTGGTATCTGTCAAGTGCATCTCGAACACACATAGGGGTCATTTACTAACCAGAAATACACCTATATTAGGTGTATTAGACGCAGGTCTAATAAAGGGGACGTGGTATAGGTGGGGAAGGGGACAGGCCAGCAGGCCTGTCTCATTCACCATTTTCAATGCCTGGTTTAGGTGTAGAAAATGCTCTAAATGTAAGACAGCTAGGAGGCTGTCTTACATTTAGAAGCGGCTGGCTACTCTACATAACTCTGGCGGATCCACCACCAGCTATAGGGGATATTAAGACCGGTGTCTAAAACACCGGTCTTAATAAATTACCCCCATACTGTCTGGGAAGTACCACTTAAGTGCGTGTAAAATCATTATGCGCATTACGCGGTCATTCATGCCTCTTGCGTTGTACGCCAAGCATTTCAACTGACTGCTAGCCATATTGAGGGTGCGACCTGGGTGATAGGTCAGAAACAACAAGAAGGTCAAGATCACACATATATCAATATCAGAAAATATGGGATGCCCAACAACCCCCCACCCTGCATCTCACAGAAGCATGAAAAAAAATGTGAGTTTTATTCACAAAACTACCAAAACATAACCTCCACCAATCTATGCTGGAGGCTCTATAGACCCCCACTACATGCCCAAGTTAAAGATATACAAAATTGCAATGAACTGAATAATTCAGAGGAAAGGGCATTGTGCTACTCCAGGCCAATGAGAAAGAATGAATGCCCCAAAATTAACATCATGTTAATAGTCAATAATAAAGACCCAGGGATAGTCCACATCACAAATGTAGGATATGAACAAATCAAGTGTGCTCTATTTCCCAGTTCCTAGGGGATGGTGTACAGTCTAGGCTGTTCAAGAGCATTCTCCTGCTTTTATTCCTGTGATATAGAGTTGATAACTGTCATTTTATGTTATTTCTATTCTCTAGGCTCCTTAGGGGGTGCCATGATAGAAGACACAACTAGTTTAAAAGTAGTGCAATATAGAGCTACAAATAATAAAAATAGGCCCAGTGTTTCAGAAAATCAATGATGATGCAATGGGGGTGCTATGAAGCATGTCCCAGGTATAGTTATATTCCCTGGTTGCGCTCCTGACCCAACAAGGCACAGTAAGAGGAGATATGATCCCTTTGGTGGCTGAAGCACAGTACGGGTAAGCGCTATAGCCAAAATGACGGATGGAGCTGCTCGTGTTGTGCGCTACTGTCGCCTGGCCGGTAAATGTAACTGAAAGGGGGAGCCCCTATAACTAAGTTTTCCAGCTGCACACCAAGATCCAATCTATTTCCCTACAGTCAGGACCAGGATGGAGGAGGAGACAGTCGGTCATGGTGCACCGTACTGTGGAGCCACAGAAGATGGCAATGCATCTTCACAGCAGCAAGCCTAGTAGTGCACTGCAAGTAGCAGAATGGTACAAGGTATGTCCGGGAGAAGGCCCTGTCCACTGCAGGTGCATGTGGTCACCGACAAACCAGGCAAGTAAGCAGGATAGGTAGGGAGTGTAGCGGTCCCAAGCAGCAGAGCTTTCAGCCAACACGTCTGCTCTTCTCAAAGGCTAGGTCATGCCCCAAGTTGTACACTTGTATTGCTATTTTTGCAAACCACACCAACACTTGAAATGTCTGGAGATGCTCTGTCACAGATTTAGGACTACTATTTCAGGTGTTTTCACTGAGATTTAAACTGTTATCCTCTGGATTGTAAAACACCCATTGTACACTTGTATTGAGGCATGATTACTGTGAGGAGGCTCCTCATTATTGTTTATGGGATTTTGCCAGGGTTAGAGGCATGGTTTAGTGTAAAAAAAAAAAAGGTTTCCTGTGGCATGCTACTTGCACCGCAAAAGCTGTCCTTCTTTGGTTTCTTTCAGTTGTTACGTATGGACAGTGAAGTACATAGAGAAGTAAGGACCCCATAGCAAGGATCAAACCAGGCCCCCCACACAGGACAGAAGGGTTTCCGCCTAAACCCTTTTCAATGACCCTTCAGTCATTATTCCACTGCTTCGTTTGATAAGAGTCCTGAAATTTTCACCTCCAGTAGAAGAGGAGATAATCCCAACTGAGACTGTGCCCCCTCTTGCCCTGGGCCCCATAGCAGACGCCTGGATCTATAGACAGATGACGGAGACATCCAAAAGCATGGCCAGGAAATAAGGTCAGGTCAGAATCAAGTAACAAAACTATCACAGAACAGAACCAGGCAACCTAAACTAATAACTAGCACCTCATGTGCACCTGAGAGATTGAACTAGGGCTTTCCGCATTCTGACTGACCCACCAGCCTCATATTGCTCATATTGGCTGATTGGCAGACAGTACACACACACAAATGGGCAGTGACAGCTGGTGTAGCAGTGTAAATATGATACAATATGATGAAACATCTGACTGGCTTTCTCAATTAGAATGACTCGTACAAGGAATCTCTGGCATTAAATACCGGTTACTCATGTTTCAGCCACCACAATCTGTTTATCATAATGATCATGTCATCAAGAACCTCATGGAGGTAGGACGCCTTTGCATGACTGAAGCTATTAGGTATGATTAAACTGCCTTGGGAGGGGTGCTAAAACAGTATTGTAAGAGGCAGACAATAGATGTTGCAACTCTATTCAAGCTTGGTTTTCCCAATTTAACACACATAGTTTCTTTAACATCTCTTTTGAACCAGTCCTCCTATTAACACAGTGGACCAGATAACATCAGATTTATATGGGAAGATGTGTGCTCGTGAGAGGGCACCATTTTTAAATACCAGACTGCCAATGTAAATTTACGTTAGATGGTCAGGAAGGGGTTAACTTGAAATGCTAAGGAATGTATGAAATGAATATTGTAACCAATAATAAACTTAATTTTCCAGCATAAATTTTATAAAAAAACAAATTTCTAACATTCAATATTAAATATATTCATATATACAGTACGTAATATAGGCAGCAGATGTATAGTGACATTCTTTTCATCTAGCGTCTGATAATCCAGACTTTTTTTATAATCCAAAGCTGAACTGCAAAGTATTTTTAATGTCAAAGGGCTAAAAGCAGAAAAATCCAATTAGGATATATTGTTAAACTTTTCCACAAACACTCAATTTTTGATTATCCGGCGCCTACTAGATGCCGTTCATGCTGATAAAGTATATGTAAATAATATTTAGATTTTTTTTTTTTTTTACTTTTTTTTTTACTTTTTTTTGTCTGTGCACTTTGAATGTGTTACTAATCCCATAATGCACAGGGGTAGGTTCTCTGCAATCTTTCAGGCTGGAATGTTCTTACTCCCAGCGTCTCAGATAAGAGCAGGAATGTGGGAATGGAGGAAACGAAGAACAAAAGGTAAAGTTAATTTTCTACTTTCATACACTTCTCTCCTGGAGTGTTGTTACCTATAGATGTTTGACTATATATGCACTGAGATCGGCACATCATGCTCTGTGTTATATTATATATTGTATAAGACTTTTTAGTGAGACTTTAGTGTGTTTTATTCGCCTGGTACAGGGGGGGAAGGGCAATGATTTATCTCTACAAGACAGTTTTTTTTCTTCTTGAACTTCATATGTCTAAATGGAAATGTGAGGTACTGGCCTCATTTCTACAAATCTTGCACTAAATTTGTAATTTTTCTCCTGCTTATTTTTCGCTTTTTTATTATTGTATTACATATTATTGAATGTTTCAAAACAGTTCAACATCACAACTAGTAAAAAATATTTTTTTTTCTATTTTTCAATGTCTTTTAGAATTCCATCAAATGTATTTGCATAACTTTGATTACATATATTGCAGGAAGAGATATAGTACTGTATAAATTGGATATGGTCTCTTTAAAACCTGAGTGGCTAATCCAGCTCGTGTAAAACAGCAGGAATTTTAATCCTATTATTGAAGTTTTTAATATTTTTGTTTTCGATTATTCATTTTCTGTGGATCCTGCTGCAGGGCCTCTTTTTAAAGAGAGGAGATCTTGTTCACTATTGATTGATTTGAATCATTCACTTCCTTTACAAAGAGAAGATGTGCTGCAGCTGAGTTATGTATTATGATGTTATGCAGCAGCAGAGGTTTGCAGGTAGGTTCTGCAGAGGCTGAGGTATGTATTATGATGTATTATGAGGTTGAGGTTTGGTGGCAGCTATGGCATATATTATGAGGCTCTGCAGCAGCTGAGATGTGTGTTATGAGATTCCGCAGCAGCTGAGGTGTGTCTTAGGAGGTTGTGCAGCAGCTGAGACTTGCATTATAAAGTTCTGCAGCAGATGAGATGTGTATTATGAGGTTCCGCAGCAGCTGAGGTGTGTCTTAGGAGGTTCTTCAGCAGATGAGATGTGTATTATGAGGTTCCGCAGCAGCTGAGGTGTGTCTTAGGAGGTTCTGCAGCAGCTGAGGTGTATTATGATATTCTGCAGCAGCTGAGGTGTGTATTATGAGGCTCTGCAGCAGCTGAAGTGTGTCTTAGGAGGTTCCGCAGCAGTAGAGGTGTGTCTTAGGAGGTTCTGCAGCAGCTGAGATGTGTATTATGAGGGTCTGCAGCAGCTGAAGTGTGTCTTAGGAGGTTCCGCAGCAGTAGGAGGTTCTGCAGCAGCTGATTTGTGTATTATGAGGTTCTGCAGCTGAGGTGTGTGTTATAAGTCTGCAGCATGTGAGGTGTGTATTATCAGGTTTATCAGCATTTGAAGTGTATATTATGATGTTCTTCAGCAGTTGAGATGTATATTATGAGGTTCTGCAGCTGAGATGTGTATAATAAGGTTCTGCAGCAGCTGAGATGTGTATTATAAATCTGCAGCATGTGAGGTATGTATTGTGAGATTCTGCAGCAGCTGATGTGTATATTATGAGGTTCTGCGGTACCTAAGGTGTGCATTATGACTTTCAGCAGCATCTCTCCAATACACTGCAACTGAAACGTGTGATTTTTGGCAGACTTCTTCTACAGATAGAGATGAGCAGCTCTCCTCTTAGCATAACTACTCATCAGGATGCTCAACATCCACCAGCTTATTCCCATTTCTCCATGTTTTCTCCAAGCACTAATTGTATCATAAATTAAATTACCTGACAACATTTCAAAAACAACATATATACCTTAAAATTCTAACAGACTTGAAATGTATAAAAAAAATGTATAAAAAATCAAATAATAAAAAAAAAATTTCTAACCAAAAAACTCCATAAAATATCATGTATTGTCCCATACAGTATTTTTCCAGCTCTGCAAGTCATCATTTTCTAGAACACTGAACCCTCCAGTTATTGCACTGAAATGAGAGCGATTGATAACTGGAATGGATTGCATGAATAGTAAATGGTCACTCCCCGAGTCTGTTAATGATTTAGGAAAAGACAAACGTAAGCAAGTAAGGTTTACCCACTTATGTATCAGTGCGAGGCCTACACGGAAGTATCTGCATGTACAGCGCAGCTTTGATGTCTGAATCTAGGTAAGAAAATCTAAATGAAAAGAAATTATAAGAACTTAATTGGGAGAAGTTCAGTATCGGGGTGAGTATAATGAATGGGAACTGGAATATAGTAGAGGGCAAATAGAAAGAGGGACATGTGGCTGACTGAGGACGCTGGTCAGATCAACAGTCTTGTGGCTTCATATTAACATCTACTGGGCTGCCCTGTCAGGTAGATTGCAATCTACTATTTTGTCATCTGTTCTAAGGCATCACGGACATGGCCGAGCTTTAAATGGAGGCGCAGAGGCTGCATGGGGACAGTATGGCATAATAATAATAATACTCCTCTAGAAGCTGCACAGCTGGAGAACCACAGGCTGGAGACCACTGCATTACAACCAAAGTGATTACAGAAAGGTCACATGCAACTTTCATGTGACCTCTGGCTATCTTAACCTATCCCAAACAAGTGTCCAGTATCAAAGGCATGCATACCATACAGACAATCAAGGTGGCTGATATAGGAACTATGAAGGAAGAGGGCCCAAATCAGGTTTCTCCATTATTTTTCTCTATGGATAGTGTGGACCTGCACAAGCATCCCTTTCCAAAGGGACAGGAGATTGATTATGCATATATCACTGTTCCCAGGAAGAAAGACCACAATAGGGTCTGACAGGCCCACCAGAGTACCAGAGAATCACTCTCAGGGCCCAAGTTCTGAAAAAATAAGAGAGTCAAAGGTTTAGCACAATATAAGCCCATTTGCAACTAGCACTGGAGGCAATTATTTGTCTTGGGGTCTATTTCTTATGAGTTGATCCACAAAGAACCTATTAATGATGAATTGATTATGTGTTATATATAAAGTGATAAAAACAAAGATAAGATGGAAGGTGAGCCCTCAGAATCATCCCCTCTGATAGACCCAAGGAACTCATGTCCTACACTGGACTCCACATTCAGTATTTTCCTAATTATAGTTTTAACACCAAATCTGCTAGCCTTTCTCTGCTCTCTGGTCAGTTGTAACTTGCGTAACATGACCATTTCTCATATTACAGATGACTGAGCTTCATTTCACATGACTAGCCTGCTCATACAGTAAAGAGATGGAGACTGTGGTAATTGTAGCTATTGGTGTCCTGGCTACTATCTTTCTGGCTTCCTTTGTGGCCTTGGTTGTGGTCTGCAGGCAGCGCTACTGCCGAACGAAAAATCTTCTCACACACTACAACAACAAGTAAGTCAAAGGAGTTTAGGACCAATAGACAAGCACTGCTGAGGGAGATTGGGATCTGTGGCCACAGCCGTCAATTTTGTTATTGGGTTTGATTGTCTGGTGGCAGCTAGATGAATAGGTGTTTCTGTTAGTCCACCCCAGGCTGGATATAGTGAGTAGTATCTAAATTGGGCTTTTGCTTATAAAAGAAAAAATGTATATAGAACAAATCCATAATAGATATCTCATTTTCTATGAAAGGAGATTGCATTTGATCATTCTACTGTGGTTGGACATGACTAGCATGACCTTTTTGATGGCTGACTTGTACATAAGCCTGTAGCAAGCTTAAAGGGATTGTCTCATCTTGCCATTACTAAGGTGAGATGAGACACAGTCCCGACCACCAGATGGTTGTGAAACAGTGTCTATCTGTTTCAGTAGCTCCAATTGTGGTGTATGGGAGCTACGGAAATGCTGTAGCGCAGCAAGACATACTGTTTCCCTAACTTGGACACAGAATAAATTTACTGTGCTATGCTGTTTCCATTGCTCCCACGCACCTCAATGGGAGCTACTGAAACAGTGAGCACCAGCGCACTCCACTGTTTCCCAACCAGCAGGTGGTTGGGACTATATCTTATCTCGCTTTAGTAATGGCAAAATGAGACAATCCTTTGAAGTTTAGTGTGATACATTGTGGGCACAAAATCTATATTATATTTTTGTGTAATATATAAACTATTACATTCCAATATGGTGTACGCTGGCATCATCCTAGCCTAAGAAGAGTCTATCACTAGTCTTGTGGACATACAGTGACCAAAAGGAGGTTTTCACAGCCCATTCATTCAGTAATAGGACCCCCACCGATAACCTATTAGTAGGTTATTCTAAGTAATCAATACAGTCCTAGAAAACCCTCTATATTTATGTATGTGTTTTTGTATTCTTATAAGGCCAACTGTGGATTTAATTGGAGCAATGGAAACCCAGTCTGAGCCATCAGACTTGGAACTGGATGATGTTGTGATTACAAACCCACAAATCGAGGCAATTTTGGAAGACGAAGATTGGATTGAAGATGCATCGTATGTTTACAAATGAATCTATCTTAATTGATTTCATTACACTGAAACATCTCTAAAAAGACCTCCTCTTTGAGATGACCATTATGCCTCTAGATTAGTGTACGTTCACCTCTTCTTTGACAGCACCAACCCCTAGGAAACCATTTTTCATTTTGGGAGGTTGTCTTAAAGAGGTTTTACTGTACGTTACAAAAAGGCATTTCTGGCCTTAATTGGCCAGAATAAGGAATGTATCTAAAATTGGAGTTCCTCCCAAGACATCTGCTTGTGCTTCCAAATAAGCAGATCTTATAATAGGATTTGGATGCTGCCAATTACATGTATACTCTGTGAGGACAAAATTATAGCAAAGGTATGACTACCCAGACCATTAACACTCCTCTTCAACTGCACCCTCCCTACATTTGGACATCTTTACTCTCACATCTATATTGTGGAGGATTGGTGTGGCTGTACTTAGTGGCGGTGGTAGTATTATTTAGGTATAATTTTACTTGGGTGCTTTTATGTATAGTTAGCATGATACTACCCTGAAGGTATTAGGTACTACTGGAGGCCAGTGTTATTTAGACACTACAGATATTAGGTAGCATGGAAATATTTCTTTTTATTGTCCATCTTCAAGCGATGATAAAAAGAACTCTAATACATATTTTGACATCTTCCATATACCATACACATACTGTATATAATGCAATGTTTTATTTCTGTGTTTCCTAAAGAATCACACAACTGATGTTAATTTTCTTGTTTCCTTAGTGGACTTGTGTCTCACTGCATTTCAATTCTAAAGGTATGTATGCAAGGGACATATTACAATTACCATAATACATTGTCAACAGTAATTTGCTCCCCAAGAACAGATCTCGGAAGTTTTAAGTTTACACAGCTGGTCTCGTGATTGTGATGGCAGAAGCCGTGGTCCAGGACTACAGAAGCTACAGAAGCATTAAGTTCATATATCTATGTATGCCAACTCAGAGAACCCCTTTAATGAGACTTCTTCCTTTATAGATATGCCACACACTCACTGAAAAGCTGGTAGCTATGACTATGGGATCAGGTGCTAAAATGAAAACTCCGTCAAGCTTGAGCGACATCATTGTTGTTGCGAAAAGAATCAGTCCAAGGTAAGAGTAGTATATTGAGTCCACGTGCTATGGCTCCAATATAGTTTTGGCTATATATGGACCCATCATAAAGCTGTGGTGAAATTCATGTGGCTATAAATATTAGTAGAATAGTAGATATAAATGTCAGATTGGTGCACAACTCAGTATGCAGTAATGTCTCAGACAGATATGTTAGTGATTACAGTTATGGTCTGAGTGGGTTTTGCCACGAGAGGGCATAAAATTCCTTCACCCTATAAAAAAGCTCTCAGAGGCTACTTTTGGGTAGTGTACCTCTTGGCAGGGGTGCACCACCAATGAGACCAGGTGAAGCGATTGCCTCAGGCAGCAACAGGTAGGGGGGTAGCCGAAGGGCCATAGGCTGAAGGGAAGGAGTTAGGTTAAGAAATGTGCATTAGGAAGCAGGTCCGCCATTTCAGTTTTCGCCTCAGGCAGCAGAAAGGCTAGGTGCACCCCTGCATCTTGGTGAGAGATCATTGGCTGCTAGACATGCCTCTACAATGCATTTTAAGGCTTTTGTCCAGTTAACAGACTTTGATAGGGGGCACATCATTGAACTGAGACAAGTAGGATGGTCATTTCGACGAACTGCATGCCATCTAGGCCGTTCTGACCTAGCTGTTGGGAGGTGTTGGTGGCAGTAACGTAAGGATATGCACACACAGCAAATAGAAGAAAGCACAAATATTAACCAATGACAGGTTCTTGGGTGCCCAGGGCTCATTGATGCTTGTGGGCAGTAAAAGCTAGCTAGTCTGGTCTGATCCCACAGAAGAGGTACTGTAGTATATACACTAGATGCTGAAATAATTACTAATGGCTTAGAATAGAAAAGTGTCAGAAACCATAGTGCCATGCATCTTACTACATATTGGGCTGTGCATTAGTAGACTGGTGACCACTGTGTATACAGCGTTAGGGATACGACTCTGTTAAGGCACACTTGGTCTCAACAAGCCGTTGTTTTTTTGCACATAATACCATCTTCTTTGTAATATAAAAAAGGATAACACATGCGACTGTGCATCCAGCAGTTTTAAACTCGCTGTTTGTTAGCAACATTAATAACGTGTTTACTCATAGTTATGACAGTGAAAAAGTATAAAAATCTGAGTCCTCGGAGACCTTAGAGTGTCATACCAATTTGTCAGGCTAATTGGAGCATATTTCAGTCATGTAGAACCAGTTTGGAAAGTAACAGAATTTTTTGAAAACTTCGACAAAGCGGACATGAAACGAATTTCAAGACGTTTGCACATCTCTCCATGGACTATGTCTTATATTACAACTTAGCCCCATTCACTTTGGCCCACTATAGGGAAATGTTGTTACATGGACTGCTAAAATCTGGCTTATAAAGGGTCCCACTAAAAGGTCATATGGGCAGAGGTTGTCCTACAAGACTTTTCAGATGCTTAAGTTTCTAGGATTAACATAGATAGGATGTCTCCCACTGTTTGGAATTGTAGTTTTAGCTGGAGGCAATTGCTCTATATGCATGTCACTAGTGCACCTGGCAAGGACTCAGTGAAGTTGACTATTGGTTGGGCTGTACAAGTATGCGGCCAGAATTCACAATGAAACCACACAATGATTCACACCAGTGACTTGTAAATTAATAGGCTCTATTGTCATGTACAGTGGCTGTGCCCACATAATGTCTGCTTCCTCTGTAGTCTATTAGGATTTCTAGATAAAAGGCAATCCAACCTACAAGTTACCAACCTACTATACAGATATTAGGATTTTTGAAGAAGGTTGCAATATGTTGCTCTCCTAGCGTGAGGGTAGTGTAAGTGTCAGCATGGCTACCTAACATACTGTGTAGTCACCACTGTTTTAGGGTCACAGTCCTTTCTTCCTATTGTTCCAAAAGCAGTGATGTCTTGGATTTACAAAGGGTAAATGAGCTAATGTTGATGCTGTGAGAAAAAGTGCAAGATGTCAGCGGTGGGGCAATGTGGCAGGACGGTAGCAAATAGTAGACTGTAATCTATGAGTAGGCCTCACATGGGTGACCAATAGATCTTGACACTGGGGCACCAGGGTGTTTTCCTCCAGAATAGGGAGCACTGCCTTCTCTTATAGACTTGAGGTCTCAACCTGTGTTATTTAAGGGTTGGACTCACAATATTATGTAGCCCAATTATCTATAAAGAAAGCATGGCTGTAGAGCAAGAGCAACTGTGTCTATGAGCTATCAGTTATGATGGCAAAGAGGCATCTGGAAAAGGAGTGTGCAAACAATTTGCACCACAGTCCTCCATGGGCCACATGTGTTTTGTCTCTTGTCCTCTGGAAGAAGTGGCTGCCTTTGTTGTAGAAGGTAAAAATTGCAACAAGACCACTGTAATTGTGAGTGTGCAGGCTATACTAAAAAATATTGAGTAAATAGACACCATGTTTTATGATCATTGATGTACAGTATTGTGCACAGAATGCTTGCTGCAAGGTAAGAATGCATTCAAAAATAGAAGTGTTTCTCTCCTTCAAGAGTGCCTTAATCAGCGTAAGGAGGCTTATAGGCCATACATGTTTCTCTGGAATTCTGGGAAGAAGCTCCAAGCTCTGTCTCTGATGCCATCCGATGTTAGGTAGCTATCCTATAAGTCAATGTTCGACCCTTTAAACAGGCCTTGAGACATGACTTGGATAATAAGTAAGCCAAAGCCTTACCAGATGAGGTGCTGGCTTATTATCCAGGTCATGCCTCAAGACCTAGCATCTGGTGGCATCAAAGGCAAAGCTTGCTAAGAGCTCATCTGTCTACCTTCTTCCCAAAAATAGAAGAAAATTTGCTCATTTTTATCAAATGGTTTTTCCAAGACGTTTTTCACTGATGACCTATCCTCTGGATCAGCAGATCTGACCTGTGGAGGTCCAAAATCCGGGACCCCTGAGATCAGCTATATGAGAATGCCCTGGCACTCCCGTGAGCGCCACAGCCTTCTCATAGCTTACCTTAGGCCAGAGATGTCACGTTTATTGGTCACATGGCCTAGGTGCAGCTCAGTCCCATTCAGGTGAATTGGGCTGAATTGTGATACCAACCACATCCACTATACAACGTACAGCACTGTGCTTATAAGCTGCAAGAAGGCTGTGGTGCTCACAGAAGTGCCAAGGCCTTCTCAAACAGTTGATTGGCGGGTGTCCCGGGTGTTGGACCCCCACTGATCAGATATTGATGACCTATCCACAGGATGTACAAAATAGAAATCTAAATCAGATCACCCTTTGCCTTTGAAACGGCATCAATTCTTCAAGGTACATTTGAACACCGTTTTTGAAATAACTCGCAAGGTGGTTACATGAAGAGACAGAAGGAGTTGAGCAGGCCTACATTCACAGAATACTGCAGAGAAATACAGGCAGATACTTATCCATCATGCAGTACCATCAAGGAGGCATCTGATTGGCTCCAAATTTATTCTGCAGCAGGACAGCAACCCCAAAGATTCAGCCAATGTCATTACGAACTGTCTTCAATGTTAAGAAGAACAAAGAGTCCTTGAAGTGAGGATATGGCCCCCACAGAACCGTGATTTCAACTTTATTGAGTCTGTCTGCGATTACACAAAAAGACAGAAGGGTTTGAGCAAGCCTACATCCACAGAAGATCTGTGGTTAGTTCTCCGAGATGTTTCGAACAAGCTACTGTCGAGTTCCTTCAAAAACGCTGTGCAAGAGTACCTAGAAGAATTGTCAGGGATTATAGCTCAACCCTATTTACTTGAATGAAGCTGAACTGCAATACCAGGCCCACCACATGAAGAAGAATAGTGCTGTTTTTGGGAACATATATTTGGAGCCAGGGACAGGATCTGATCTTGCTATTATATCAGGAAAGACTTTCCCAAAGCTTGCAATAGGAAAGGTTTTCCCAATCCTCTATTTTATCCCATCTGCACTAAATATTATAGCTCATGCACGGAACTGTAATACGGCCATGTTCACAAAGCGTCACAGTTCAGGTTGTACACACCTGACAATACTGATTATTGAAATACATCTAATAAATATGCTGCTTTATATCTAATTTTGCTTTATTCTGCATTTAGAGTTGATGATGTGGTTCGTTCTATGTATCCTCCCCTGGACCCAAAACTACTTGATGCAAGGTATGTATTTTCTGTACGAAAAACATGGCTGTGCATGTCCATGCATAGGGCAATCCAGTCATAGTAGACCTAGTTCTGCAGTGGAGAATATGCAAGGTCACATATGGTAGTTGGTGGGTGGCATCCCTGTTTAGATGTTCTGCATGAGTTTTGTGCCCTTATTTAAGTTCTTTTATACCTTGTGTTGACCTGTGAAATTACAGTGAGTATGAGCTCCCGATGGATATTCTAGGCATGCCTTCAACATCAAGAAACTTTCATGCATCCAAAATTTAAAAAGGGCCTGAGCAAGTGTTGATTAAAAATATCATACTATTCAGTATACATAGCTTATGAGTCTCTATGGTAACAGACTACAAACAAAGCCTATCTAGTCTTATCTTAAAGACTCTTCCATCTACATTTTCTCCTACTCTATTGAATGTATGTTAACAGGGGCGTAGCTAAAGGCTCATGGGCCCGGGTGCAAGAGATCAGCTTGGGACCCCTTCCCTCAGTACTTTGTGTGTCTTCTTATGCGGCACAAGGGTCTTTGGGCCCCCTCAGGCTCCTGGGCCCGGTAGCGACTGCTACCTCTGCACCCCCTATAGCTACGCCCCTGTATGTTAACATGAAGTAGGGGCCAATAGAAATATGTATGACTACAGGATCAGACTACACAGAATATGTTTGTCTGTTACCATGGAAACACATAGGTCTGGATAGGAGCTGGAGACACAAAACACTAATCCAGACTATTTGCAAAGTTATTTCATATTTTATTTCAGATGCACTGAAACAATAAAACATTGTTGCAAAAGTATACATACTCTTAAAGGACATCAGCCAGTAGATTTGTACCTATGGAACTAGCTGACCTGTTGCATGTCCACTTGGCAGCTGAAGACATCTGGGTTGGTCCCATGTTCATATGTGCTCGCACTGCTGAGAAAAATGATGTTTTAATATATGCAAATGAGCCGATACACCTCGAAGCTCTGCTCTCTCTGAGACTGACATGCTCTCTCCACTTTGACAGGTCCAGGCAACGTAAACACAATAACGCCTGGCCCTGTCAATCAAAGTGGAGAAGGTGCAGCAGTTGCAGAGAGAGCAGAGCCTCTAGGTGTAACAGCAAGGCCCAAGTTGCTCCTAAGATTCTCATTTGCATATATTAAAACTTAATTTTTCTCAGTAATCCAGGCACATATGACCATGGGACCAACACAGATGCCTTCAGCTGCCAAGCGCACATGTAACAGGTCAGCCAGTGTCATAGGTACAAATCTGCTGACAGATGCACTTCCATGTTAAGAAAAAAGTGAAATCTTTAGGGTATCTCCTGCAAGGAACTCAAAATATATGCCGATGAAAGTAAGGCCCCATTCAGACGGCCGTATACAGGCCGTGAAAGCCCGGCCTGTGCTGCCCCAGAGGACGGGAGCGCACGGCGTCATTGGTTGCTATGACGCCGTATGCTTCCTGAGGCCGCCACCGTACAGTGAAACACTGTACACGCCGTGTAGCAGCACAGGCCGGGCTGTCACGGCCCGTATACGGCCGTGAAACACGGTCATCTGAATGGGGCCTAAGTTCTCTGTTACCTGTATGCCATAAAAAACTGTGTGAGAACAACAGACTGACATAAATGATGTTACCAGTCTTTACAAAATGACATTAGTGGCTCTATAAATTATGACTGTTAAAAAGGAGAAATCTCTCCAAAAGTGGAGCTTTCTTTTAAAGGGAATCTGTCACCAGTCACTGTATAGACACACAGTGGTTCAATTGATTAAAATGCATTTTTTTTTTTAATTCAAGGCCCCTTTTTCGAGTTATGATACTTTTCTTAATCTGCAAAATAGGTTTTTGGTTGCACTTGTTGCATTGGGACACTACTTTTTCTGGCCAGCCCCTTTCTCACTGCTTTGCATCTGCCTGACCCTGTCAATCAAAGCAGCCAGGGAGGGGCTGGCCACATAAATGGGTGGAGCTTAGTTGCAAGAAGAGCAATGGTGACACCCTCATTGCACCAAATGCCAAATTTGCATATTAGGATAAAGTATCAGAACTCAGGAATGGAGCCTTGGATCAACAAAAGAAAACCAGTCTTTTAATCAGGTGAACCACAGCTATGTGTCTGTGCAAATAGTTGGATTGGGAGGTCGCTGGTGACAGATTCCTTTTAAAGGCTATGGACAACTTGATTTGGTCATAAACCAGCTTGGAAGAGAGTTCAGCAAAGAGGTGCCAGAGCACAAGCAGCTGAGCCTAAATGTATCACACAAATTTGGCCGAACAAAATTTTTTAATAAAAAGTGTTTATTCCGAAAAATACTTAAACCAGTACTAAAAGCAAATGTCTAAAGCCTTGAAATGTTGTGTAGATATTTTTCAGAAACCATTAAAGGGAACCTGTCACCATGAAAATGTGAAATAATCTGCAGATAACATGTTATAGAGAAGGAGTAGCTGAGCAGATTGATAAATAGTTTTATGGGAAAAGATTCAGTAAAACTTGTATTTTAGTCATTAAAATTCCTGCTCATTCTGGGCTTTGAAGACAAGGAGGCGGTCCTATCAGTGATTGACAGCTGTCTCTGTATACACAGTCATAGAGGGAAGACTGTCAATCACTGATAGGATCAACTCCTTGTCTTCAAAGCCCAGAATGAACAGGAATAAAAATGAATAAATTATGTTATTCTGAATATTTTCCCATAAAACTATATATCATTCTGCTCAGCTCCTCCTGCCTTCAGCTTAGAGACAATGTTCAATCTGACAGGTTCCTTTTAAGATGCTGGAGCTTGTTCATATCCTGTATTTCTATTTTCAGAACCACAGCTCTTCTGTTGTCAGTAAGCCATCTTGTTTTGGTGACCAAAAATGCCTGTCACTTGACGGTTGGCATGGATTGGATCGATCAGTCTCTTTCGGCAGCTGAGGAACATATGCAGGTTCTCAGAGAAGCTGCCATGGCCACCGAACCGGAAAGAGTGATCACAGGGGCAGACAACTTTCTGCAGGAACAGTCTACGATCTAGCAGCCTGGATGGTGGATGACGGCCAAGCAACCCCACGCTTGTTTCTCTTCATTAGTCTTAACTTTTCAGATTTCTCTTCATAGAATCACTGGGACAGTTTATCATTAGTGACAACTGAAACGTGTCCTTTTTTTCAAAAATATACCCAGAATAGCTCTGGTCTAGATGAGAAAGTGGAGATTAATTTAAACAGGTTATATATTCTGTACATTTATATATTCTCGATGCAGGTAGCCGTTATTACACAGGCACCTGGCCCTGGATATATCATAAGGGACCAGTCAACTTACCCATGGCTTGGAGGGTTGATACAGTAGATACTATCTAAATCAACAGTGACACCTTCAGCCTGACACAGGGATTCTCTCTTCAGTGTTCTTTGAACCACTGTCCTATATAATTCTCACAGGCTCAGCCCTAGGCATGAAACTGTACGAGATTTTTTTAAAGGAAACTTTCTAAATGTTGTATTAGTACTAGAAAGGGTTGAAAACAATGGCCTGAGGGGGCGTGACTTAAAAGGAGGTGGCTTAAGAAGCACCATTTTGAACCAAAATTGTGCCATAAAATTCTGTTCATACAAAAAAAAAAAAAAGCAAGCAATTACATCAGCTCATCTCCATCCAAAAATGATGAACCAGCACTTCCAGGCTATAAAGGCCAGCTTCCAGGGTATAAAGAAGAGATGTAGAAATGGGAAGCACTCTGTAAAATCCTAAAATCTTTATTAAATTTTGGGACACATAAAAATTAAAATCAACTTTGCTTATGCATTTCAGCACTCTTAGGCCTGTTGCACACTACCGTTATGAGTTCCAGCAGGCTATTCCGGAAGAGAAAAGCCTGCCGGCGCCCTATGGGTCCAGCATTGCTGGTTGTTACCGGAATGTCGGCTAGCCCCAATGACTATAATGGTGTCTGACAGAGATCTGGCATATATGCCAGGATTCAGCCAGACCAAAAGTGATGCATTGCCAGAACTCATAACCATTGTCGGATAGGCGTTCATTGGGCCCACCAGAGGAAACTATTCCTGGGGCTCTACCTGTATATTATCAATAAACTCTAATAGGTTTTGAAAGACGTCAGCAGATACCCCTGAGACCTTTGTATAGTTCCCCCACAACGTATTTCATAGTAATCATTTTATTTTCTCTAGTGAAGAAAATCTCTTCTTGCTATGACCAACTTCAACTAATGTTTCACTGTAATTTTTAACTTTTCCTTTGCTCGTTCCTAGAAGTGTATACAGACTTTAAAGGGAGTCTTTCACCTGTTTTTCACCTATATAACCAACAGCCGTGCCCCACAGAAGATTGCATACACATCCCAGACATACCTGTGTGCACTGTGTGTCTGTATTCCATATTCATGAAAATCACTTTTACTCTGCAGGAAAACAGCTCCCATGTGCCCAGCTAAAAGTGAAACTAAAAACAGCTTTGTCTCCCAACTCAATTTCTAACAGCTATATCTTCTGATATGCTGGATATAATGCTGTGATTTTGGTGTCATTTGAAAGCTTGGAATGCCAGCTTTCAAAGAAGTTTTTTTCTATCTGCTACCAATCCCAAGATATGAGCAGCTAAAGCAGCCCTCCTCTCTTCAGTCTGGTTTGCTTTGGGCACTTGCAGCAGCAGAGCCGGGCACTTGGGAGCTGTTTTCCTGCAGAATAAAAGTGCTTTTCCTGGACATGTAATACAGACACACAGTGCACACAGGTATGTCTGGGACGTGTCTGCAATCTTCTGTGGGGCAGTGCTCTTAGTTATATAGGTGAAAAACAGGTGAAACACTCCCTTTAAATTTTAGGATGGTTTCACACGAGCGGGATCGGCCTGGGAAAAACGGACCATGTGTCTGCCGGATCTTCCGGCCCAACCGCACTCCCTTAACCTGAACTGATTGTATCTTAGTATTTTATGAAGCAGTCAGTTCATATCTGATCATGGATCTCGTCATGTGTGTTCAGTACAAAAGATCCCCTATCAGATATAAACTGACTGCATCATGATAGTCAGTTCAGTTCAAGGGAGTGAGGTCAGGGAGAACCAGCAGACTCTCGGCTTGTTTTTCCCGGGCCGTTTACGTTTGTGTGAAACAGCCCTTAAGGTAGGTCTACATGAATAACATTTCAGTATAAACTGACCAATATAAATGGTTGGTAGTCCTGTCAATCTGCCAGATTTTCAAGTTGCAGAATAAATCCACCATGGCTTCAGAACACTGTAGGCTAACGTTAAAGGGAGTGTCCAGGAGTAGAATAAAAAAAAAAAAAAAAAAACATTCCCAGTTCATTTGAATGAGCTGCAATACCAGTCAGAGCCAATGTATACAAGTGGCGCTGTTTCTGGGAAATCCTAGACAACCCTTTGAAGAGAAATTACCGCTGCTGGTGCCATGTAGTTACTATCTTTACAAATATTGGCTTGTAAATACGCTGCTTTAAACATCCATAGAATCTGCTTTTGTATCTATTATCTGTATATATCAGCATCTGCACATTTCCGCTCTCTGTTATAGCATCTTCTCATTGGTTTACATTTTGTCTCCATTGTACATTATACATAATTGTAAGTTATATATTTCTGTTATAAACTGTTGAGCTTCTAGTGCTGGGTCAGCTGTCTTATTGTCTTTGTCACCCACCATGGCCCAATCAGATATGGACCTATAGCTTCTCAGTAAAAGCAGTCAACAAGTCCAGATGGTTCTGCAAAAGATATTACTAAGACTTCCTGTTCTTTACACAACAATTATAATGTATACAAATATTTGATATTGGACCTGATCCAACATGGATAGACATCTCAATGACTGCTAATCCCGAATGAAGTACCCATCACAGGAACTGCAGCTCCTGCTTCTCTCAGGCTGAGCTGCTTTCACCCATGAGATAATCTTCCTTCTGAAATCTGTGTACAATCTGTGAGGACCATCTCCTGTTGATACATCACAGCTTGCACAGTAGGCCTCATGCACACCGTAGTTCTTGTCCGTGTCCACTCTGCATTTTTAAAGGATCACACCCAGGCCCATTATTTTCTACTGGTCTGCAATAAATGCGGTCAGCACACATCCATGTGGCCATTCCAAAAATTATACATGTCCTATTCTTGTCTGTTTTGTGGACATGGGCATTTCTACTCATGGGAGTGAAAAATTCTTGAATGCACACAGCCGGTATCCGTATTTAGCAGATCCGTGGTTTGCAGACCGCAAAATGGATATAGTAGTGAGCATGAGGCCTTAGATACGGACAGGCAACCAAGATGACCCTCAAACAGGCTGAGAAAAGGAGCTGCAGTCTCCAACCTGAAAATACTCCAAAAGGCTTAAACAAAAGTTCTGACCATAACGAAATGTTGTAAATGATACAGTATCAGTGAGGACACGCCTAAGCATAGTGTGGACCAAATTAATCAGGGTGTCTAGAATACTTTTTTAAATACATTGTTGACTGTGCAGTACCTTTCAGTATTATTCTCCTTTTACAACATATCCAATTCATATGCCATAACTATTTGTATACAGAACACCCAGAGTTCCACATTTGAAGGTGATTAAAGGGAGTCCGTAAGCAGTTTTGAGCATGCTAAGCTGCTGACATCACTAGGTAGGGGCTAGGGAGAGCAGGACAGACATACCATTTTGGGGAGCTTCATTATCAGAAGTTAACTATGAACTTTTATTCTGCAAAGTTCACTGAAGGTGGGGCTTCAGTGACAGTTGTAGCGTTCAACCAGGGGACTATTGCAGCTGTAACTCAGCACAGAGGGGCAGGACTGTGAAAGAGCGAAGACTCGACAGTGAAGCTCCACCTCCGATGCACTTAAAGGAGCAGAAACTGGCAAAATGAAGCTTCATATTCACACTACCCAAGAGATAAAAGCTCCACAACAGCTATGTTTGTACTGCTCTCCACAGTCCATAGCTAGCTCTGTCATCAGTTTAGCTTGGACAAAACTACAGCCAGAGTCTGTGATCGACTGCAACTTCACTAAGTATTAAGGCTACATTCACACGTTTTAATGGCCATTAAAAAATGGATGATTTTCATTGGCTTGTATTACATTTATATCCCAACCCCTGCAGTACACATAATGTCTCTCATAGTGGACCCAGCATTAATAACGCCCTCAGTGTGATGACTAGCGTTGAGCAAATCTAGCTTCGGATCCTAGATCCAAGGTCAACTACTTCAAAACTTAATTTGAATGCTGTACGAAGATTTGCCTCCGTACAGTATTCAAATGTATGGGCTCTGGCAAGGTAAATTTGTTATCACTGAAACCTTGCGGGACTTCGATGAATAATGTCGGGATTTGATCTTTCAACTTTTAAACCATTTTAAAAGATAGATCCGAAGTCTGCTTCGGTACCGAGGTCTTCGTACAGCATTAACACACTTGGAGTGCACGTCTTTCAACATCGAGAGGAACAACTGCCTGCAAGTGGATGAGGTAATTTTTTTTGTTTTTTAATTTTAAACCTCTAAAAAGCCATTTTCCACTAGTGTACCAGTCTTTAACAGCCATTAAAAATGGTCCCATTGATTAAAGATCAGACACAACCCGATCCACACTGAGTGTAGCATTGGAGCTTTTCATGCTCCGATGCTCCTCCTTGCCCTGCATTGTGCAGGGCAAAGGCTGTTTGTTTACTTTTGGACATTGCTAGGCAGATCTTCCGCCTAGCAGTGACCCTGGTGACACCAGGCTCTGATGAGCGGTCTTTAGCGCTGCCCTTCCCTGTAAAAACGTCAACGGATCTCAAGAAAATTCCCTTACCCTGCACGAATCAGCGCAGGGCAAGGTCAGAGCATCTGAGTGTGAAAAGCTCCGATGCTCCACTCATTCATGGTGAATGAGCGCAGATCGGGTACAGTCCAGGTTCAGATCTGAACCCGGACAACCCCTTTAACTACCAAAAATGTTCTATTATTTGACCACTGCTATATTCACTGGCCATTAAAAACGGCCATGTGAATAGCCCCAATTTGTTCTAAAAAATGTGCACACTGTTTCAATGGGTATGCTGTAATAAAATATTTACCAGGGTAAACTGGCTGCCACTCCATGCTAGTCTTGATTAGTCTTCCATAACATGACAAATAAAAGCATGAGCTTAAAGGTGTCCGCCACTGTCTCTTTACTTCTCCACATGCCGGGAACAGCACATAAAGCCACATAATATTCTCTTATTAAATGACGTGCCCTGCTCTCTGATATTTAAGTGCTTACTCCTTGTTTTTTTCCAATCTTCCTTAGGACTCATGCGTATGTCCATAGGCCATCTGTGCCTGTATTGCGCACCGCCGTCATGGATCAGCAAAAACGCTTCCATCATAATACAACAGTCTGAATCCATTCTGAACGGATCCGTTTGTATTATCTTTTAAATATCCAAGACGGATCCGTCATGACCTTCTTTGAAAGTCAATGGGGGACAGATCCGTTTTCTATTGTAGAATAATGGAATACCGGCATTGAGGGCCAGTCTTCCATTGTTCTTCAAGTACGGGGGACGCCGACCCTGAGACACGTGCACCACGCCAGCTACACCGTGGTGCCGATCGATATCTTTAAATATTACTACGTTTTCTATTGTGTCTATTGAACTGAAGCATTCTGAACGGATCCTTTTCCATTCAGAATGCATTAGGACAAAACTGATCAGTTTTGGACCGTTTATGAGACCCTGTGACGGATCTCACAAATGGATCCTTACAACACAAGTGTGAAAGTAGCCTAAGTATCAAGGCTGCAGACCCGTTGACTTGAATGGGTCTGCAATCCTCAAGATACGGAGCGGTGCAGAAGCCTGGACTGGAAGCTCACAGAAACACTACATGCCCTATTTTTTTGCAGTACAGACCATCTATTGTGCTTTGCGGACCCATTCAAGTGGGTCCGCATACAGTGGGCACATAGCCAGTGCACATACATTGCTATTTCCAGTCCACATTCGTCTACATAAGCCCTTATTGACAGCATGACACTTTGGTCTCTAAATGACCACTGATGGAGAGGCATGTGTCCAGACCCATACATTAGCAGCCTCCATTGACTAACACTGTGCCTGTGCAACAGCGGCTGCTGAACAGACATCACACAGATGAGAGAGTTTAATGCGAGAAATAGACTGCGTGGTTTCTCTTTCTGACCTCGGCTAGGATTGCACAGCATTATAATGATTTATAATGCTGTATGTCCCTGACAAACCTGTATCTAATAAATTACACTGATGGCATCATGTTAGAACCGCTCAGTAGATTTGAGACAGCCAGCATTATAAATCATTCTAATGCTGTACGATCCGGTAAGGAGGTCAGACGGGAAACCACGCTTACACACGCAGTGTGTGTCTCACCTTGAACTCGCACACGTGCCTGGCCTAAGAGATCTTTACTAAGGGGCTTTATTTGCCTCTCCGAGTATGTGGAGAAGAAAAGATACAACTCTTAAAAGGACTGCTCATGAAGATAAATGAATATCTCCAGTGTAACCAAGCAGGGATTTCTACTAGAGTCCTGTTCTACTATCCACTATGTAATAACATCACTCGCAGCGGATAATGAAATATCTAGAAGGGATGAAATTTCACAAACTGACTTGTGGCAGCAGTGACTTCCTAGTACAGTACTATGCTGGGATTCTGGTTTCTCTTTAGAATGAGTCATTCATTCACAAATGTTTGTAAAAGCAGACTGCATGGCTAGGAGCTGGATTTTATACACCTGTGGTAATAGGTAGAGATGAGCGAATTTCATATTTAGAAATTAGTTTCCACTTCGTTTAGTGGTAAAAGCAGAATTGCGTTATGGATTCCGTTACCACGGACCATAACGCAATTCTATGACGGAATGCAGAACCAAATGCCTTTAGAGGCATTCAGTTATTTATTCCATCATAATAGAAGTCTATGGGCTGCATAACGGAGGAGAGGACTCCAATGTGACATTGGATACACAGATTTAGATAAAATATTCTTATTTTACTAGCAATGGAACGTTATAAACTTCCATCCTTCATTTCAAATACATTTTTACAGTCACAAAAACAGCTTAAAGGGAACCTGTCGTCAACTTTATGTTGCCCATACTAAGGGCAGAAAAAAAAAAGTATAGACAGGTGAGTTGATTTCAGCGGTCTGTCATTTATAAGTTAAATGTAAGTGGTTGCCGAGAACCAACATCACAATCATTGCAGACTGGGCCTGGAAAAGAGTCACGGCCACCTGAGAAGAGTCATGGTTATTCATGAATTCCTGCTCTCCCTGCCCATCTGCTGATGATTGACAGTCTTCTACCTAGTTTTCTCCTTTTCTCTCTAGGAGAGAACTGCCAATCATCGGCAGAAGTGCGGGAGATTAGGAATAACCATGACTCTTCTCAGGTAGATTTGACTCTTTTCAAGGCCTGGGATGCAATGATTATGATGCTGGTTCTCAGCAACCGCTTACTTTTAGCTCATGAGTGACACACCGCTGAAATCAGCATTTCTGTCACGAATATATGCTGCCCTCAGTGAGGTCAGCATAAAGTTGATGACAGGTTCTCTTTAAAAACTTCTACGATTTGATGCCACTTGGTAGGGCAATCCAAATATCTCCTTCCTGGACTCCCACCCCCAAGTATAACTTGAGGAGTCAGAAACTGAGAAACCTTACTGGAAGAAATCCACATGGAATCTGCTGGAGAAACGCCATCGCTTGCATTGTTGGTTCAGATTCAGTCCAAAACAGCCTTGTTCAATTCCTGGGCAGGGGGGAATGAAACCAAAACAGACAGACAACTTTGATGTAATTTTTTTTTATTTTAACTTAGGATCCACATCACCCTCCCCTTTCAAAAATAATAATTAAAAAAAAAAGTTCAAGGATTTACCCCCGAAAAAAAAAAAAAAATCTTTATGTAAACGTGGAATCCCATCAGCAGAAGATAAATCCATATTCTCTATTTCATTGTACAAATTAAAATATTAATAAAAAAAAGAAAGAAAAGTAACATATTGCTTGTCCATGCTGCTTCTCTAGTCAAAGCTAAATCGTTTCGAATATTTCTGGAATTTGGTGCATGTGGACAAAGTTTGGAAACCTTCAAACAATAGTAAACCATCTATATATATATATATTTTAGATCCATCTATATAAAACAGGAGCTGATGAGATATTGCAGACATCATGTACACTTGCAATTTTTTTTTGATATTTTAAAACACACATTGCATTGTTGTAGTGTATAAATAGACCATAAACAGTACATACATAGGGACATCATGAAATTACACAGGCAAGTCATGATCATGGTAAAAGGCAATAATACTTTCTTTACTCCAATACGTGTTTTCTACACAATTCAAGCTCAGCCCCAACGTCTCACATTTTCCATAGGAGATTGTACTGTTGAAGGAAACGAAAAACCCATCTAATTCAAACACTAGTCATATTATAAAAAATTTTTTAAAAAAATTAAATTTGAACCCAAGTCGGCTGAAAATGATTTTCAACCTGCACAAGCTCACATCTCATATGGCGGCAGCTTTTTAGGTCTTAAAAAAACAAAACAAAAAAACATCCATGACATAAGTGTATGTATGAACGTTGCCTGACTTGATGCACAGCAGTAATTAAAAAGGAGCAACTCTTGCATTTTATATAATAAAATATCTTTATATTGTGGCATTTTTTTTTTCTGATTTGTAGACAGGAAAAAAAAATTGATTAAAAATTGTGCATACTGTCGCATGGAGAGAGAAAAAAAAAAAAAGAAAATTGAACTGTTTTATTGCACAACCAACCCATATGTTCTCATACACACACACAAAAATACAAAAAGACACATTCACCATAATACTGATTTCAAAGCATGTACCCGTCTGAAATGGACAATACAGTTAAGGTGTACCAATCCCTTGCGTGGCTATTTTTGTGGCGTTTATAACCCTGTGAACCCTTAAAGAGAACCTGCCACCAGAATACACCCCTACAAGATCACAATTACACCCACTAGGCAACATATTATAGCGTCAGTCAGCTGGCCAGAAGTAAGAAAGCCCCACAAAATTGTAATGTGTTCCCTCCCAGATCAGGGGTCCAGAGGGAGCGTTATGGCAAGCTATATCCCAGCCTGCTTTTCAGCAATTTTAAGGGTTTTAGTGACTGTGATGAACTGACCCCTTACGAGTTCATGACGGGGAACATCACGAATGTAAATTACGTGTTAAGGGGCTCGTCTTGGTGAAACATTCCCTTTAAGTTTCAGGACAACTATTTGCATGCAAAAAGACAGCACGCGTTGTGTAATGAGCTACATGACTAGATTAAGAGGTTTTCTTTTTGCTCACAGTTAAAATGTAACATTACATGGGAAATACATTACAAATGGTAATTATTCCTTCTTGATAAAGTACTTTGCCCTCCGTATTGAAAAAGAAACACAGATTGCATTCAGCGGAGGCAGACCCTCTTCAAGGTCTGCCTTTAAAATGTGGCACAGCTAACCTCACACTTTACATCTCAAGTGCACTGTATTGCGGTCATATATTCATACTGAACACTGCCTCATACACAAGGAGCTGTACCAAGACTGACCTTTTACACCTATCCACAGGAAGGGTGTCCTACTACCTGGTCCCTCCTTTTCAGCATGCACACTGCTACCTCTTGCAGCCCCAAACAGAATGGGGCGCCAATGTACACGTTCGACCACCAACCCACTGAAAAACTGGAAGGCAGGACCTCCGTTCTCATGATTGGCAGTCAGAAAGCTAATCTTTGCATAAGTGATAAGGGTCAATCTTGGTAGAACCTCTTTCATTGGGAACTCAGTCTATTGACACTAATGTTCCTATGTATGGTTAAGATTTCACACTATCAACTACGTGGAGCCTTAAAGGGGTCTTCGGAAAATCAAGATTTATCAACTACAGGATAGGTGGTAAGTGTCTAACCGCTGGAACCCCATCCCAAGAGTGGAATAGCCGAGCAATGTACTGTTATCACAGTCAATCTCATAGACATTGAAGGAAGTGGTAGCACAAATACTCGACTGCTGCAACGCTCCATCTTCACTGGAAGAAAAGGGGCTTGGGAGCCCGTTCTAGAGATTTGTTGGGGGTAAAGACTGATTTAGGGAAAACCCTTTGGGCATAAAGTCTCCATTTAAGACAACATTTCATAATTCTCAAACATTTGCCGTTTACAATGGTTACTAACTGCGGTGACATGTTCTGAACCTCTGTAGAATCGGGGAATAGGCGAGATGGACACTTAATATTTGGGATATCATGCCCATCCCTCTGATGGGGATTGCCATTGAAGTACATGCATGCCTACTAGAGAAGAGCGAAGCGCTGGGTAAGGGATATTAGTCTCTTCCAGTTCTTGGCCCAATAGATTAACATGAGACCATCATTAACCCTTCTGCATCACGTTGAGGACGCACAGACAGACTTTGGTTAGTGCCATCCAATGGGAAGGGATTTCCACAGATCTCTGTTTTGTGAGGCGTCTTACGAGTTCTGGTTACTTATATTTAGAACAATCTGCAGGAAGTAAAAGACTACCATCATTTGATTAACAGCACGTAGGGGAGCTGCTACTATTCACGGGTGCAGTTGAATTTGGTTGATTTGATGAGACGGCAAGTTCAGACAGTCATATTACAACCTTTTGAAACCAGCTTTAATCTGCAGTTGCGTACCCTCAATATATGACAATATATGGATGGAAACAAGTCACCGATTAGTAAACCGATATCTGTAAACGAGCATATAGTCCCCCCCAATAGTCCAATGTAGGGCAATCACTCAGGAATAAAACGAATGAAAATAACACTTTCGTATCTGCTCAACTCAAATCCTCCCGTAAAAAAAACAAACCACAAATTGGTCCCTAAATAACATTTAAGAACTGCCTGATGACACCCAATAATAAGGTAATATGAGAACCTCAAGTGATAAACCAAGGCAATAACCCACACAGCCATATTGAACAGCTTTGCCAAGCTTTATGCTACAATATTAAAAAAAAAAAAGGACATGCCGTTTTCTAGTCTTGGAGGAGGGAATGAATATAGGTTCACGGTCACATGACTGCTATTTCCGCTAAAATTCAGTTTCTTAAAGAGGGCGTCAGCCATTTTAAAAGCTCTAGGCACACTTTAACAATATTCAGCTTTTTTTTTTTACGTGGCATTAAAAATGATCCGTCAACGATGCCTGAAGCTCAACTGTGCTTCGGTATGAGCGTAATCTTAGGGCACGTAGCGATATCCACTTCATTACCGGGGCGTTGGGTTCTGGAAAGACAGCTAGACGCCACTTGCTCAGCATTTACAGGATAGCAGTGGGCATGCTTAACATACATTGCATCTCTTGGTTGTGGCTCAGCCAATGCCATTTGCCCGTCTATTACAAAAGGCAACATTTACTGTATTCGTCTTTATAACATTTTGCACACTTCTATAAAACAATTTGAACACAATGGTTTCTTTTTATTATTTTCAATGATATTGCAAAATACATGTTCCTGAATGTTGCATGAACAGTAAAAATGAGGTATATCAAAAGGAAAAAAATAAAATAAACACTGTACATACATAATTTGTCAGAAAAAAAAAAAAAACTTGATAGCAAATTTAAGTCTGTTAATTTAAAGCTATTGCCAAGAATCTTAAATATAGACTGGAATACAGGCGACCGGTGTGACCTACGCTACAGGTGATAACATCTTTGCGATGAACGGGAGAAATAAGATGCACTGATTAAGGGGGGGGGGGTCTTTATTAAACTTATTATGTGCCTTCAGCTCAAAATCCCATTCCTGAGTCCAATAATTTGTATTTGTCATCTTATATTTTTTTTAATATTTTTTTTCCCCCATAGTCTGACAATGGGCATTTTGTCTGTCTCTGAAAATTTGAAAATTTAGAGGGGGGAAAAAAAAAAAAAAAAAAAAAAAAAAAAAAACTGACTGCAGAGCAGTTACTCCAAAATCATGTTTGGCTACCCTGTTCCCCGTCCCTCCCCCCACTAGCTAATCTTTCATTAAAAGTTTAGGTACAAGCTGAACTATCACAACACTTTTTCATAATAATAATAAAAAAAAAAATTGCATTGACAGGGCATAGATTACATAATTCTTATTACGATTGTGTAGAAACATTCTAAATGGCAGTGTCATCAAAATAAAAAATACACCATGGTTTAAAAGACCTCAAATGTCTGGCAAACTCACAGCCTCACCTGAAGCTCTGGCTAGTTGACGTCTTGACTCTCGTACTACCTGTTTCACTTACTTCAGACAGCAAATTTGTGTACCCTGAGAATTCTGGAGTTGAAGTCCTCAACCTGTGATCCACTCCCCCATCAGTGCTAGTGTTAAATGCTATTGGCACCCTGTTACCAGATTTGAACTGAGAACCAAATGCTTGTGCAAAGTTCTCGATCTGGCAAGTGACTTGCGACCGGACGTCTTTGTGTTGTTCTAAAGGACTGGCCAAATCCTGAGGTTGAAGGTGGAAGCCTGAAGAGGACTCCAGGCCCTTTTGCTGATCCTTCTGCCCGTTCAATTCCTGAGATGAAATCTGGTAACTGGAGGACGCGTCTAAGGTTTTCTGCGAGTCTATCTGATCAGCCAACTCTTGCGAAGGAGTCAACTGCTGCGTCTCTAGCGATAAGGAAAAGCCAGTTTGGGGGCCCACCACCATGCCAAAGTGCGACTTTGGTAAGGTGGACGGTAATACTGACGTTACCGACTGACTGAACCCACACTCGAGAGGAGATGTAGTGTAAATCTGTTTGTCGGGAAAGAAAGAATGATTGGCGAGAGATGAAGACAGGCTTACAAACTGTAAACCCGGACCCAGTGGGAATGAAGTCGTATGGCTTGTTCTTTCCAACGCTTGCTGAAGGTATTTCGAATACTCCTGAAACATGTTGGCCTTATCGTTTGATGTAGAATGCGAGTCTGAGCAGACGTTCTCCTCCTGCACCAAGTCACTGCTGTCTCCTGCAGGCTGAAGCTCGACGTGGTGTTCTGCGATGTTAAAGGAGACGTCGGGATGCCCAACCGATTTATGAGTGTAGTGATCCAAGATGCTCTGGAGAACCTCATCAGGAATGACAGATTTGTCATGACAGTTCTTAATTTCACTATTCAGTGACTGGGAGTCGATAAGAGTTAGTGGGTTGTCCCCATCGATAACACTGGAAACTGCAGACTGAATGACAGACTGTTGCGCCACCATATGCCCAACATTCACAGCATAGGCATTGTTGCTACCGGAGGCCTGCAAGTATCTCCTCTTTTTCAGGAACTGCATTGCATCATCATAATTGCTGCTTGTAGACCCTTTGTTTCCTGAACTTTGCAGGAGGTTCATGGTGTCTACATTGCTATTTCCCACCATGTCCAGAGGACTATTGGATTTATCTGAAAGTTTATGAATACCCATGTTAGCGGACTGAGAATCCAAAGAGAGATTATTCTTCTCTGCTGGTTTCCGGTTGACCTTCTTAAACACCAATTTTGGCCCCTTGGCATCCAAGTCTTCAATGCCAGTGCTGGATGAACCACTACTGGAAGACACGATTGGAACGTCCACTGCATAAGTCTGAATGTCGAGACCTGCAGCCAAATGTGCCTCATTCAATTTGTTGCCTTGCTTATGGTCCTTATGAGAGGAACCATTTCTGGACTTGCTCTTTTTGCGCCCAGAAAAA
Source organism: Rhinella marina (assembly GCA_900303285.1). NCBI lineage: Eukaryota > Metazoa > Chordata > Amphibia > Anura > Bufonidae > Rhinella > Rhinella marina. The sequence goes on from ONZH01023355.1 coordinate 83,151, forward strand.
TTGGAATTTCCCTGAGATAAATCAAAGTTGCCAGATAAATTATCCATACTAGGATTTGATGACCCAGGCTCCAATGACCCTTTATTCATGTTTTCACCACATGTCCTTTTGTGCTTCAGCAACCTATCTGTTCTTGAGAAGAACTGCGAAAACACAAAGCAGAAATTAACAACTGCACTGCCAAAAAGAAGACCAAAACAACCATTACACATTATGCATTCCATCTCATGTTATTCATGCCACATCTCTCCGGACTTGTCAAGTTTCATACGTGCATTTCCATAAATACAATTCTGGAGCTGTTAAGCCTCAGTCACACAGTCAGTGTTCGGTCAGTGATTTCCATCAGTGACTGTGAGCCAAAACCAGGTGTGGAGCCTCAACAGACATAAGGTACAAGGGAACGATCTGCACCTGTTCTGTGTTTAGAGCCAAACCGGGTTTTGGCTCAAATCACTGATGGAAATCACTGGCTGTGTGAATGAGGCATTACTTGTGTATCTACACACACATTGTTCAATCAGTTCTGCCCGGGTCAAATTGTAGGGACACACGTCTGGAAGGGGAAAAGAACGCTCAGTTGTCAATTTATTAACACATTTACAGGTGGAATAACAAAGGAAAATCACAATACAGTGTAAGAAATTATGTCTTAGAATTATTTCATGGGAATGATGCGGTTATTGCACTGTACTCATTTTGATTTAAAAATATATATTTTTCATTTGGTCTTCATTTATAAAATGCCAGCGCCTTTCTCTGTATAGGTTTGCTATTCTCTATTAGGCTCTGTGCTTAGGCTACTTTCACACTAGCGTTTTTAAATTCCGGTATTGAGTTCCGTCATAGGGGCTCAATACCGGAAAAACACTCCAGTTTTGTCCCCATTCATTGTCAATGGGGACAAAACTGAACTGAAGACACTGGAATGCTCCTGAAAGCATTCCGTTCCGTCTCCAGACCGGAGAACAAACCGCAGCATGCTGCGGTTTTCTTTCCGGTCCAGGCATCCGCACCAAGCCAGATCCGGAATGACCCCCAATGCAAGTCAATGGGGACGGATCCGTTTGGTGTGACACACCAGTAATCCGGATCTGTCCTCCATTGACTTGCAATGGGGGGTCATTCCGGATCCGGCTACACAGAAATACAAAATACAGACAGACAGACAGACACACTCACATACTCCAGGCAGGGACGCCGGCAGCATGTCTTCACGCGCCTCCTGCGCGCAGCTATGACGTTTCCCCACTGGAGTATGTGTGTGTGTGTGTGTGTGTGTGTGTGTGTGTGTGTGTATGTATGTATGTATGTATGTGTATGTATGTGTCTGTATTTCTGTCCCACTGTCTGTCAACATGTGTGGGGCCGGAGCGCTGCTCCGGCTCCACACATGTATCAGTGTTAACACGGATCCGTTGGCACCCTTTAGGTGCCAGATCTGTGCTAACGCTAGTGTGAAAGAGGCCTTACATTGTGTCCCATTAAGGAACTCAGTTGACGGCTGATGTGAAGCTTACCTCTTATCTCCCGAGAGCTCATAAACACTCAATATAACTCAATTCTTATGTTACTGATAAGAATGTGGCTTCAATAAATGTTTATGAGCCGTTAGTAGTTCAGAGATAAGGGCTACACACAGCCTCAGATGACAAAGTGAAAGTAAAAATGGATTTAGACAAACCAATAATCATCCGGATTATTGGGAATGAACGTTACTACAAACGCTCGTTCACAATAATCTGGCTGACTAAATGTGCCGCCAATCAGCCGATGAATGAGTGAAACGCTCATTCAACGGTGATCTAGTTCAAGCAGGCACTACCGATCATTTTCTGGGCAGCAGATCGTGTGGTCTAAACAGCGATCTGCTGCCCAGAAACCATGATTATGTATGGGGAGGAGGGATCACTATAGCAACCCCCATCCTCATACTGTGAAGGAGATCGCTGGACGTAAATGCAGCTGTCTTTTACTGAACGAGCAGCCGACTGTCAGGAAGGACGGCTTTGTTCCTAAGAATAGGCCGCTCTTTCGGCCAGTCTAAACAGACCTTAAAATGCTGGGCTAAAACTTAACTCTTCATGACAAAAAACTGCTGAAATGTTTTTAATAAAGAATTGGTTAAAAAAAAAAAAAAGTAGAAGGCAATGATAATAAAAGCTTTGTTTGAGTCAGTGCATGTGTGAACACAGTAGTGAACATTCCACAAAAATCACAGTGGGCCATGCCTAAAATAGCCACCCCACCAGGAAAATCACAGGCTAATAGCCACATGCGTGACAGGGCAACTTCCATAAATCTCCAGACCTGATATTCATGAAATTTTCCTGAGTTTTTGTGAAAATATAGTGTAAGAGTGCTGCAGTGGAGAAAAATTTCCAGTACGGACACAGACTGGTTCCCTCCCTGCATCACCCAAGATGTGAATACGTGGACGGAATCTAAGCGAGCCGACCCTCCATTTATGTATTTGTATTTGAAACTTTTACAGGATAGAAATATCTGGTATTTCAGAGACACTGAGGGATATGCTGCTACAGCTCACACATACCTGCTGACAAGTGTCACATTTGTATGGCTTTTCTCCGCTGTGTGTCCGCTTGTGTCGCTCCATGTGGTATTTCTGAATAAATTTCATGTTGCACTGATCACAGTTAAAAGGTTTTTCACCTAAAATAGAAAATAAAATACAATTGCAGCACCGTTTTAATGTAATCATGACAAAATAGGTCATTTAGAGCCCTAATCAAACATGGTGGTGGTTCACACTATCCCACCTCCTCCTGAAAATGAATGAATGTGCAGGAGTTACAGCTCAAGCAGAATGTCCCACCTTTCAGAGATAAGTCATAAGAGCAGAGGCTAAGGGCCCTTTTACACGACCATGTGCCCTCCGAGACATACAATCCGTGAGTGGGCCATATGTCCCGGAGCGGCATCGATTGTGCGCCCGGGAGCGCACAACATCATTGATTACAATGATGCTGTGCACGCTGGGCCGCCCGTGGGACTATTGTAGGAGTGCGGGACAGCACAGCATCAATGAGTGCGTGCACAGCATCAATGATGTTGTGCGCTTCCAGGCGCACGATCAATGCCGCTCCGGGACATATGGCCCGCACACGGACCATATTTCTCGGAGGGCATACGGTCGTGTTAAAGGGCCCTAAGGCTGGATTTTCATGCTGCGGTAAAACACATAGGGATGGACCATGAAGTTGTACTGCTGTGTTACCAGCTGATGAGTTTTTAAAGGGGCTGTCCCACAAAAAATATTCTACAGTTTTCAAACCAGCCCCTGGATCTAAATACTTTTCTAACTGCATGTAATTAAAAATTTAGCATAGCCACTGAGTTATTCAATAAAATGTATCTGTATAGTGCCACCTGCAGTTCGTTTTTTTCTTATTTCTTTGACCTGCTCACTGAAGAGGCCGCACATGCCCAGTGTCATTGTTCAACTGCCTCCTGAGCTGTGATAGGGAGAGCTGAGACACGCCCCCTGAGCTGCAGCAGAAAAGACACTCCCCCTGAGCTGTCATCTTGATATAAATCTACCAGAGCAAGGAATGTGGAGATCTCTGGATCCATGTGAGGTACAGGGCTGGTTCTAGCTTTGTTAGAAAGAGATTGTCATGTATTATATGATGTCTGATTTTCATTTTTTACCTTATTCATGGGATAACCCCTTTAACAGAGGAAACCATTATAGACACCGATGGCTTTCTCTGTTGCAAAGGATGCAGGGGTAAAACGGCATGCTGTGTATACATAGAGGTTACAAGCTTCCCATTTGAGTTCAGCAACAATGATGCGAAATTGCACTGAGCCCAAGACACATTATACACCGCCATCTACTTACCGCTATGTATTTTTTCATGCCGCTGGAGCAAATACTTCTGAATGAAACTCATATTGCATTGACTGCACTGAAATGGTCTTTCACCTAATAAAAAAAAAAAAAAAGTTTATTACAGGAATTGAAAAGGAATGTCCAACTGCCTTATTAAAAGGGTTTGTACCACGACAAATCTCATATATATAAAAATGAGTTTGTCTGTTCTTTATGCACGACCAAACTACTTGACCGATCTTCACCAAATTTGGCACACAGGAACATCAGGTGTCCAGGAAGGTTTCAGACCGGGTCTCAGCTCTCTAGGACGTACCATTCCTGAGATATTCCCAAAAAATGACCTGCATTAGCCAATATTAGCCTGGAAGTCTTTCTTTTCATATCCCACCTGCCATACTCTCCACATACGCACCGTCACATGTCTCTTATCAGGCAATAGAAGCTCGCAGGTCCTTGGTCTCCCCACACACACACAATTTTACTGCAGGCGGTACCTGTAGTACCTACCCAGTAACCAGGCGGGTAATGAGAGGTAATTAGCAGCCAGCTGTGGAGTTCAGGTAAATGGGTAAATTCAGCGCTTGCCTCCCACAGGCCTTGGCGCAGCCTGCTTCTTACACACGGCTACAGGCACACAATTTTACTCTAGGTTTCCATAACAACCCAGCCATTTTTATTTACTGCTGTAGGTTAGCGTTAGGTTAGGGCTACACAACGACATGTGTTGCGTGACAATAGGTTGCACAACATATAGGGCACAACTACACTGCTACATGTGTCGCAAGATATTGATGTTGCACCAATGTCGTGCAACAATTATTATAATGATAGTCTATGGTGTTGCACTACGGCATGAGACATGCTGCAACACCATAGCCTATCATTATAAAAATTGTTGAGCGACATTATTGGGACAAAATGTCGTGCGAAACATGTCATCATGTAGACCTAGCCGTAAAGGGGCAGGGCGTTGTGGAGGTCACTGTTAAGGGGACAGCAGCTACTATTAAAGGGTCGTTCACTGTGGATGTTACTGTTAAGGGGGCAGGCCACTGTGGAGGTCAGTGTTAAAAGGGGCAGGCACTATGGAGGTTTTTGTTAACGTGGCAGGGGCCACTGTTAAAGGAGCAGCTGCTGTGGAGGTCACTGTTAAGGCAGCAGGGTACTGTGACGTCACTGTTAAGGGAACAGGGTACTGTGGCAGTCACTGTTAAAGGGGCGGTTGCTGTGGAGGTCTCAGTTAAAGGGATTCTGTCAGCAGGATATTGGGTATAGAGATAATTACATCTCTATACCGGCCTTACTGCTGTGATTGTAAATATGTAAGTGTAATTGTTGTTAGGGCAGTAGTTTACATAAAAAAGCGTTTTTATTAACATGTGAAATACCTGGATAAGGAGCCCAAGGGGAGGTCCTGCGAGCATCTCGCGCATGCGCCGTGCATACAAGAGTCTGTGCCGCAGCCGGAGAAGAAGACAGCGCTGAAGGGGCGTGCATAATTAGCTGGAGGGCGGTGCTGGGCTCCGAAATCTGCGGCGTGCCCGGGCTCCAACGGCTCGCAGGACCTCCCTTTGGGCTCCTTATCCAGGTATTTCACATGTTAATAAAAACGCTTTTTTATGTAAACTACTGCCCTAATAACAATTACACTTACATATTTACAATCACAGCAGTAAGGCCGGTATAGAGATGTAATTATCTCTATACCCAATATCCTGCTGACAGAATCCCTTTAAGGGGGCAAGAAACAGTGGAGGTCACAGATAAAGGGCGGTCCCCTATGGAAGTCAATGATAGAGGTCACTGTTAAGGAGGCAGGCCCCTGATGAGGTCACTGTCAAGGGAGTGGGGTGCTGTGAAGCTCACTGTTAAAGGGGCGGGCTGCTGTGAAGGTCAAAGTTAAAGGGATGGGCTGCTGTGGAGGTCCAATCTTAAGGAGGTGGGGCACTGTGGAGTTCACTGTTAAGGGGGCAGGGTGCTGTAGAGGTCACTATTATGGGAGATAATTTCAATATCTTTTAACGACACACAGAGACATTAAATGAAATAGATAAAATACACCCGTGCAAAGCCAGGTCCTTCTGCTAGTAATCTATATTTTTCAAAACCAGCATTTGCATGTAATTAAAAACCACTGAATGCTATCAGTGTAGCGCCACCTGCTGTTCTACCGTATGTCTTAAGCCTCATTCACATGTCATTGTTCCACAGACAACACGAAAACACGTCCGGCACACGTCCCCATTCATTTTAATGTGTGTATTCACACATCAGTGTTTTAGCACAATATTTTACTAAGCAGACAGCCATCATACGACTTCACATCCAGAGCAGGTGACCGTCACTGGCCCAGTCCTTACAGACAGAACGCACCACACGTAGGGAGTGGTCACACACTGGCAGTCTGGTCCAATTGTCTGTGGTGAAGGCGCTAGACGTTCTGAGTGGCTTGACCGTGTGAAAACAGTGGCCATTTGGGAGCAAGAAACATGCAGCCAAACTCCAGCTTTAAAAGTGGTGAAAGCTCTTAATACTGCCACTTAACCCTTCAAACACCATGATCAATCCTGCTGCTACAGAGTCCTATTCTTCATGGGTTTGTAAACAGAGAGGTTGATCGCTATGGACAGATTTCTATCCATAGAGCTGTCCTATAAAAAGACAAGCTTGCAACTTTAGCCATAACGTTTTTATTTTTCCGTTCACATAGACGTATGATGGCTTGGTTTTTGCACACTCTATTGTCGCCATTTAATATTGCATATAGTGTAGTGGGAAGCTGGAAAAAAAAACCCAACGTGGTGGAATTGGGAAAAAAAGATGCAATTCCGCCATAGTTTTATGGAGTTCGTTTTTACAGCATCCCCTATGCAGTAAATCTGAAGTTACATTCATTCTCCAGGTTAATATGATTACAGCTGTACCACTTATCTTGTGTTTTTCTTGTGTTTAAAACAAAAAAAAGTGTAGAATTTTTTTTTCTTTCACTCCCATAAAGCTTTTTTTTCATAAGTATATCTATAGAGCTGTATGAGGGATCATTTTTTGCAAGCAATCTGTAGTTTTTATTGATAAAATTTTGAGGTACGTATGACTTTTTGATCACTTCTTATTCAAATTTTTATTTTGGTGAGGTGAAGTAATGAAAACACAGAATCCCCATTTTGATTTTTTGCCCCATTCACAGTACAGGATAAATACAAATACATGAGGCTTCCACAGCAACCACTGTGCTCCTGGGCCCAGAATGGCTACCTTGTGCCGAAATTGGGTGAGACATTCAGGCCACAGGAGCACAGTGCTCCTGGGAAAAGCCCTATCTAGTGCCATGGTGAATTATCATCTTGTCATCTAAGGAGTTAAGTATCAATAATTGGCGTTATCACCAATCATAGAACTGCCTCCGGGTGTGTGTTGTGTAAGACAGCAAGCAATGGCGCCCTCTCAGCTTCTGAACGAGTGCCATGTTTAACTCCTTCCTGAAATTAGAATGTTAAAGATGGCACTCGCTCACAAGCACAGCGGCCGCCATGTGCCTGCTGTTTTAAACAGCAGACACCGGGGCTAATGTCTGTGATCAGTGATAACACCGATCACAGACATGTAACCTCTCAGATGCCGTGGTCAAATGTTAAGCGGCTTTCCCCAGGAGTGTTGCAGGGCTCCACAAGAACATAGCGAATCTGTAATAAATTGCAATGTAAGGGAGAAGTCATCTAATTGCTTCTTATAGTCACCTAGTGTGACACAAAAAAACAAAACAGAATATGAAAATATGAAGTGACAAACAAATCCCACAATGGTATCAGAAAGTATAGATCACCAAGCAAAAAAAAAAAAAAAAGCCCTTACACAACCCAGTAGAGGTAACTATAAAAAGTAAAAACTATACAAATGTGGTATTGCTCTAATCGTCGTGACCCAGAGAATGAAGGAAACAGGTCGGTTTTATTGCACAGGGATTTCTTTTCTAATTTCACAATTTAAAAAGTCACAAATATGGTGTAAGCAACTTTATTTTTTACGCAAGAAAACCAACCTAGGACTAACGATAAATTTCCCACTCAATCTATTGGCTGCATACTCCACAGGCCTGACGAGAAATTAGTAACGTAGGGCTTAGTTTTACCCGAGCCGGACTTACCTGTATGTATGAGCACATGCCTGCGCAGATGATAGGAACTTCTAAAAGCAGCACTGCAGTGTTCACATATATGAGGTTTCTGATTTGGAGACATGTTAGCAGCTTCACCTTCACCACCTAATGACTGAAAAGAAAGAAAGTCAATCAGATTTGCTCTCCGAATACTCTGGCAATTGGACATTTATAACAGGTTCCATATAACGGGAGTGTAACCAACTGCTCCTTCCCATTCAAGTCAATGGGAAGGAGGGGCTTTAGATACACTGCTTGGCAGGAGCGCTGCATTCTCTTCATACAGCTGATTGGTGGGGGAGTTGGGAGTCGGACCCCTGCCAATCTGATATTGATGAGCAATCCTGAGGATAGGTCAAATCGTAAACTAGACAACCCCTTTAACGTTTTATTCACTATCTGTTCAAAGCCTTTTTCCCCCCTTAATGTCTGTGATGCTGCTCCACAGCCATGCATGGTGTACATCTAATTATACCCACATATGGCACAAGTAAAGGAGGTCACTCGGGGACGGTCTTTTGTCTTAAGGATTGTCCTCATAGCTATTCATGCTCTAGCTGCTGTCACTGGCATCACTGTGTAAGTGCGACTTTTCCTGCACTTTAAATAGGGTTAAATGAACCCTAAAATGAACACGCCAGTACACAAGAGCCTGAAAGCCAGACGGATGACATGGTTGTACACGGCCCATCCAGCATTCAGCTCCAAACAAGAAGCCTATTCTTCACATGGCTCAATGACCGTATCCAAGATCCCCGTTCACTATCCTTCTCCACTGCTGCAGATGCTGATATGTAAGAGGCATCTGGCCATGCAGCTCCACTAAGATTACACCCAAAAAGGTTCAACCTCTCACCAATATCTGGTCTGGAGTCAAACTGTCACCAAGACGTCTCGTTCTAATGATCAGGAATTGCATGTAGACCAAACAATAAAAGTGAACAGTTCGGTTCTACAGAGGTTGGGAGGCTATAGGGGTCTCAACTAGGGATGAGCGAATGGGCTTCAGATGAAACATCCAAAGTCGATTCGCATGAAACTTTGGTTCAATGCTGTATGGAGCGAGCACTCAGTACAGTATTAGAATGTATGGGCTCTGATGAGCCAAGTTATTACTTTGCGACGTCTAACGAGACTTTGTGAAGTAATAACTTCATAGATTAATTTGTACTGTAAAAAAAAAAAAAAACTTCGGTTCCAAGTAGAGCTGGGCGATATGGCCAAAAAAAAATCTCGATTTTTTAAAAAATTTTCGACGATTCACGATTTAAATCTCGATTTTCTTATGTTAGTAAAAATATAAAAAAAATAAATAAAAAAAAGCCTACTATACCCCCATCAGACCCCACATCAGCCCATTGTGCCCTATCAGCCCACTGTGCCCCATCAGATCCCACATCAGCCCACTGTGCCCCATCAGACCCCACATCAGCCCACTGTGCCCCATCAGACCCCACATCAGCCCACTGTGCCCCATCAGACCCCACATTAGCCCACTGTGCCCCATCAGACCTCAGATTAGCCCACTGTGCCCCATCAGACCTCAGATTAGCCCACTGTGCCCCATCAGACCTCAGATTAGCCCACTGTGCCCCAACAGACCTCAGATTAGCCCACTGTGCCCCATCAGACCTCAGATTAGCCCACTGTGCCCCATCAGACCTCAGATTAGCCCACTGTGCCCCATCAGACCTCAGATTAGCCCACTGTGCCCCAACAGACCTCAGATTAGCCCACTGTGCCCCAACAGACCTCAGATTAGCCCACTGTGCCCCAACAGACCTCAGATTAGCCCACTGTGCCCCAACAGACCTCAGATTAGCCCACTGTGCCCCAACAGACCTCAGATTAGCCCACTGTGCCCCAACAGACCTCAGATTAGCTCACTGTGCCCCATCAGACCTCAGATTAGCCCAAAGTGCCCCCTCCAGACCTCAGAGCAGCCACCATCATAATAATAATAAAAAAAATCTCTCACCTGTCCTGCACCGCGGCTCCGCTCCACGTCCGGCGCTGCACTGTCACCTGACTGATTGCAGCGTCAGATCAGAGTGCGCGCACTACGTACGCGGTCAGGACCGTGCAGCGCAGCCCCGGAAAAGAAGAGGAGCGCCGGACACCGGAGCAGAGCCGCGGCGCAGGACAGGTGTGAGATTTTTTTTATTTTATATGTCGGGCGCCATTTTAGGAAAATCGAATTCACGATTTTCCTAAAAAATAAAATCGTGAGGCTTGCAATGGGCGAATTAATCGAATTAATTCGATTAATCGCCCAGCCCTAGTTCCAAGTGGTAACTTGGAACCGAACCAGAGTTCGGGAAATGTTTTTCTACAGTACAAATTAATTTATGAAGTAATAACTTCAGCTCATCTGAGCCCATACATTCTAATACTGTACGGAGCTCCTGCCCAATACAGTATTGGAACGAAGTTTTATGAAAATAGACTTCTGATGTTTCATCCGAAGTCATTTCGGTCATCTGTAATCTCAACCTTGTGACTAATCTAAACTAAAAAAAACTAAATTTCGTCAATACGAATAATTTGTCACAATGTGGTTATTGCAAGATCTTGTGATGTATGCCCTTTTAACCCCTTAACGCATAATGCCGTACACAGATCACAATAACGCCCCAATACGTTAAGACTTTTCCCTGCCATTCATAAGTGCCCAGGCAGCCCCTGAAATAACATAATAAAGGTCCTTACAGCAAGGAGCTGTGTTATATTTTTCGGTATGGGTGGGATGCTGGTCCATTCAGCACACTGCCCTGAAGCTGTGGAGGGAGAATCATCGGCTGGTCCCTGGCAGGATAAGAAGCCTCTTGGTGGGCAGTGGACTTTAGATTTTGAAACTTTTGATATGTCACCTCTAAAACGAGGAGTCTGAAGCCCTCAGCTGAGAGCTGCTTCTCCTCACTGCTGAGCGTAGTAGTGAAGATGGTTCCAAAGACTATTGAGACCATCTTCACCATTGGTTACCATGATAGCCTGGACCCTGCTGGAAGTTCCCAGGGCTGCCGTGGTAAACTGCCTGCTAAACTGTTCACAGGGCGTGTGTCAGAATGCCATTCACCCTAATAGAAACTCTATTAGGGTGAATGGGACATGGGATCAAAAGATGCCAGATTCTAGCCCCATAATGGGGCTAAAAGTTATTGTGAAGAAAGTTAAAAGAAAGTTTTATTTAAAAAAAAAAAGAAATAAATACTGAAAATTTAAATCACCCCCTTTCCCAATTTTACATATAAAAGTATATTAAAAAAAATAAACATCTGACATGCCACATCCGAAAATATCTGAACTATTAAAATTTTCCTGTTCATAAATGCCATAACGAGAAAAAAAAAAAAAAAAAACAGACATGCGATTGGCCATTTTTTTTTGGGGACACCTTGTCACCCCCAAAAAGTTTGAACAGTGATCAAAACGTTCTATCTACCCCAAAAATGGTACCAATAAAAACAGTTCGTCCCACAAAAAAACAAGCCTTCATACAGATCATGTAGATCAAAATATAAAAGTTATGGCTGTCAGAAAATGGCAATGCGTAGAAAATTTTGATTTTTTTCAAATGTTATTTTTTTTAATAAGTAATAAAGCAAAAGAAAAACTATACAAATTTGGTATCGCCGTAATCATATTGAGCCGCAGAATAAGGATGCCATGTCACTTTTAGCACACAGTGAAAGCCGTAAAGCAAAGAATTTTTCCCGTTTTCTAGACATGGTAGATTGCATGGTGCCTCAAAAAAAATCTTGTCCCGCAAAAAATAAGCCCTCATATGCCTACGTGAACTGAAAAATAAAAAATGTTCTGGCTTTTGGAATGTGGGGAGGAAGAATCAAAACTGCACTTATTCAAAAGGGGGGCATAAGACTCCATTCCCACCCCCGATTCTGGCAATCAGTGAAGGTCCCAGCGATCAGACACTAATCCCCTATCCTGTGGTTGGGGCAAGGGTCAGCAAACTTGAGGCTGCTTACCCCGCCAGACGCAACCCTGTGAAGATCGTTTGCCACTGCACGAGACTCCCTCCACAGTTTCACAGTGGAGTGCCGAATGGTCCGTCAGACCCGTCCAATAACAAAGCTCCTTGCTGTATAGAGCTTTGCTACGGGTTACTTCACAGCCTAACGCACCTGAAGGACTTGCCCATGATACTAACAAGTATTTTGAAGGATCAAGTAAATAACAGAGGTACATCGACACCTATGAAATGTACAGACACGTCTGTCTCATTGCTGTGGATCGTTGCAGAGCGCCAACCTTGAAAGTTTAGGATCAAACACTACAGAAGCTATAGTAGACCTCATGAGCGCGCTCTACGAGCCACAGGCTTTACATCAGCAGGTGACAAATATTGACAGAGCAGAAGATAAAGGGATCGCGGAGCAGACCGTCTCAAATTAGGAAAAAAACAGGTTCAGAATTGGTCAATTATTAAGTGCTCCTTTGGTGGTGTTTAAGCAGATCGACCAACACCTACGTGCAAAGATCAGAAAGCCAAGGGCTACAGAACACCGAGGAGGGATTGTATAGAGGCAGAATATAAAAAGCTGGGACCAAAAAAACGTCAAAACCTTACTTGTTAGGCTATGACAGCATATAAGAGCATATAGTGTCTAATACCAAGGGTCCCATTGTGTATAGAGGGTCCCTAGTTCATGTGATCACAGGAATAACCTCTACATACAGGCCCTGCTCTATGGCCTTTGTATATATCGCTGCAATCAGCTTGAATTATCAGTATCGGTGACTACATGTCATGTCCACACGGCTTGTCTGAGCATGTGCAGTAAAGATCGCAGCAACCATCAATCAATGACTGCTCCCCTCCCGCCCGCAGAGGCAGCCAGACAGCAAGCTAACATATACAACCTAGAAGTTCAGATGAGGTCAAAGCCTAGACTTCAAGCAAATAACAGACACATCCTGAATAGCGTAGAGACATTTAACCCTGCTAAAGCTGCAATTCAGGACACGTCTAACATGAAAGCGGAGAATTTACGGCCAAAGCAGAGACAAAGCAAAGGGTTCCTGACTCCCTTCTACAAGAGCTCACCCACCAGCAACCCGTGCCCCTCAGCTTCGGAGCCTCAATAAAGCAAGGTCTAAAATGACGCAGGAGGGATGGCGCCAGGACATGTCCGTAGAAGAATGCTCTTCATCAACCCTCAGGAGCCAGCACTCCCGCATCACCAGACTCGGGATGAACAATCCGGCAGAACCTGGAAGCCCACGTGAGCGCATCAAGGCCCTTACTTTAGAGGAGTCACTCCGCCTGCGCTTGGATTTTGCTTCCTGAGCTTCTGAGCTTGGACGCCTGGTCTTCTTCAAGGATGGACTTTCATGTTTTGGATCGCAGCCATTTTTTTCGGTTCTTATTAAAAGCTGTGAGAAGATATGGGTAGGATTAGCTTTAAAATATTGAAGGAGCGGTCAACTCTTTAGCTAAGGAAAACTTTCAACTCAGCTCACATAATGGTAACTTAATGGCATGCTGTATTATAGAGGGCCCTGTACTCTACACAATGAAGAAACCTGATGAACAGATGATACAGCAGGTACTGTCCACATGAGGAGCATGCAGCCATGCACAAGCCTCTAGATCATACACCAGGCTTCATAGTCCTGAATAATACCTCACTTTACCATCAACGATGCATTAAAGGGGTTCTGGGGATTACTATGGTTTTTAACATATACTGATGTAGTTCCTTACCTCATGTACCTCTCCCCCTTGCCTTTTTTTTTCAATTGTGACCCGGTTTCGCCGTGTACATAAATCACTCTGATTATAGCACTTTCTGTTGTTGTATCCAACCAAACCCATGATGCACTGCTTGCTCTGCCACAGCTCCAGCCCCGCCCCTAAAACGCTGAGCTATTTTATAGCTCCTCCCACCCAGCTAGTTACATAGTCACTCCCATAACACTGTCCTGTTACTTGGGCATAACATCACAGGAAATAAGAAAAAGCTGCCTGGATGTGGTCATGTGACTACATAACAGACATGGCAGTAAAGGTAAAAAAATATATATATCAAAATTCATAAATTATTTTAAAGGATGTTGATGCAAACCGGAAAAACCCCTTTAAAGGTATGTTACTTACCAATACAGCAACTACAGATGTCAATATACATATGGCAACGATCAGTATGAAAAGCCCTTACACACGAGTTATGCTCATCTGCTGCTTCACACCATGGTTGGCTGTTTGGGTACGGGATGGGGCATTGGAGATTTTGGGTCAGGGTTCCCTCTTCTAGTAATTGGCAGTTAAACTGCTGTGGTACGCTGTTCCTTTGCCGGAGAAGTCGGATACTACCTTTCCCTAATTGGCAGTTAAACTGCTGTGGTACGCTGTTCCTTTGCCGGAGAAGTCGGATACTACCTTTCCCTGCCTCAGTCCATGGACTGTAATGGAACCTGGCACTGGTGATGGAATGCAGCCATACAATTGTGGACAATAGGCATATTGTATGGGGTGCCGACCATGTGTTTTCCGCAAATTGCGAACACACACTAGCTGGCATCGGCGTTTTTTTCAGATCCGCATTTTGGCGGACAAGGCCGTCTGAACAGCCCCTAAAACGATGCCTGTCTTATGGGTGTTGGTGCCATTGTTGTAGAGAAAAACAAACTTTTTAAATTAGCCAAATTAATTAGAACCAGGAGGCGGGCTTATGCAGTTTGAGCACCATTCCAGCGACACCCCTGGTGCTCCATAATGATGCCTCTTCTGCTTTTTATTACGCCCCCTGCCTTTAGATGGATAGAGCTAGACCGCACTTGTGTCCAGAACTGTGCATGCGCACATCATCTTCGCTCGTCGGGATGAAGCTGAAGATTATGCCATTCCGGACACGAGTGCGGTCTAGGTCTGTCCATCTAAAGTCACGGGGCATGATGAAAAACAGGAGCGTCGCTGGATCGGTGCTCGAACTGCATAAGCTCACTTCCTGGGGCTTGAATTGTTCATGTGCATAATTTTCAAAATTCATTTTTCTCTGCAACGATACCACCGGCAGACACAAGACAAGTATTGTGTTAATCAGCGTCATCAACCCTACCAGGCTTTATGCTTGGTAGGGTTGATCTGGATGACAATGTTTTTCTGTCCCCATTATTCTTAAAATTCCCTTTGAGAATTGTCCATGGAGTGTCTCCTCAGCTACAGACAATTGTGTCCCAGGTGAAAAACCCCACAATGTCATCTTCAGACATTCACCAACTAGAAGTATTTCGAGACTGCACTGGAACCATCTTCTTAAGGGTTCACCCACACCTCAGATGTATGGAGTCATAATACAACATCCATTAGCAGGACGCAGCGCCTCCAACCTCAGAGGCAATTTAACCCAGCCGAAATTGTATAACGACAAAAAATAAGAACGTGTATAACAGAGATTCTCCCCTAGAAGCAATACATTATATCCGATATACACCGGCCTCTGTGCATACAGCTCTGCAGTACACAGCCTCAGGCGCCTCTGTGAATACAGCTCGGCAGTACACAGCCTCAGGGACCCGGGTGCCGATGTGCATACAGCTCTGCAGTACACAGCCTCAGGGACCCGGGTGCCGATGTGCATACAGCTCTGCAGTACACAGCCTCAGGCGCCTCTGTGAATACAGCTCTGCAGTACACAGCCTCAGGGACTCAGGGGCCTCTGTGCATACAGCTCTGTAGTCCGCAGCCTCAGGGACCCGGGTGCCGATGTGCACACAGCTCTGTAGTCCGCAGCCTCAGGGACTCGGGTGCCTCTGTGCATACAGCTCTGCAGTCCACAGCCTCAGGGACTCAGGGGCCTCTGTGCATACAGCTCTGCAGTCCACAGCCTCAGGGACTCAGGGGCCTCTGTGCATACAGCTCTGTAGTCCGCAGCCTCAGGGACCCGGGTGCCGATGTGCACACAGATCTGCAGTCCGCAGCCTCAGGGACTCGGGTGCCTCTGTGCATACAGCTCTGCAGTACACAGCCTCAGGGACTCAGGGGCCTCTGTGCATACAGCTCTGTAGTCCGCAGCCTCAGGGACCTCTGTGCATACAGCTCTGCAGTCCACAGCCTCAGGGACTCAGGGGCCTCTGTGCATACAGCTCTGCAGTCCACAGCCTCAGGGACTCAGGGGCCTCTGTGCATACAGCTCTGCAGTCCGCAGCCTCAGGGACTCGGTGGCCTCTGTGCATACAGCTCTGCAGTCCGCAGCCTCAGGGACTCGGTGGCCTCTGTGCATACAGCTCTGCAGTCCGCAGCCTCAGGGACTCGGGTGCCTCTGTGCATACAGCTCTGCAGTCCACAGCCTCAGGGACTCGGGTGCCTCTGTGCATACAGCTCTGCAGTCCACAGCCTCAGGGACTCGGGTGCCGATGTGCATACAGCTCTGCAGTCCACAGCCTCAGGGACTCGGGTGCCTCTGTGCATACAGCTCTGCAGTCCACAGACTCAGGGGCCTCTGAGCATACAGCTCTGCAGTACTCAGCCTCAGGGACTCAGGGGCCTCTGTGCATACAGCTCTGCAGTACTCAGCCTCAGGGACTCGGGTGCCTCTGTGCATACAGCTCTGCAGTACACAGACTCAGGGGCCTCTGTGCATACAGCTCTGCAGTACTCAGCCTCAGGGACTTTCACTAGAGTAATCCCAAATCATTAAATGCTGTACCACTGTGACCAAGAGCGGAAACATGCACCTTCTGGGTATGTCCACCACAGGGGTGGAGGTCCACATACACTGACAGGCTGCAGAGGACAAACCTGCACCGTAGGCCAATTTACTCAGCATGTGGATGAAATTTCTTAATATCTCATCCACTTTGCTTTACTGTATAACTGTGACGTGTGAACATGCCCTTATACCGACAATCCAACAAGGCGATTTGGTCATGAAGTGCTGGATTTAAAGGGACTTTCCAGCAAACACCTCAGATGGGGATGTTGCGGTGCGTCCCTATATCAGCTTGTTTTGAAGTGATGCGCAGACAACATAAGGCTCCATCCACCTCTGTAAGGAGCACAGCGGGGGGCTGCAGACCGGCTCAAATCTGATTGAAAAAGGGATTTATGGACTGAACAAAGCTTTGGCTCTTCACAATGGCCTGGCTCAAGGTGGCCATTGAAATCTTTGTTTCACTTGCTGCAGCCCAAAGAGGGAATGTCTCGATGGCAAGATTTATCTCAGCACAATTCAATGGCTCCCAGACTTGTCACACCTGCCATGGACATTCTTGTGTCCCACAGACATGTGAGCGGATTCCTACTCCATATTTATACCAGGGAGGCAGATAAAACAGCACTGTAAAATACAACAAATCTGCAGTCAGGACCACGCATTTCATGTCAGCAACACTAGATGGCAGTTATGTGTCCAACAGGTTTACATTGTTTTACATATTTTTACTTTTAGATTTTATATATCTTCAGGGCATCTTAGGAGGAACATATCTGCTGCATATACTTGGCACTAATCTCACGCTGCAGACAGATTTATGGATATATGAGATCTATTATCTCAATGGTACAACAATTGGCACACTATAATGGAGTTTCCCTTTAAGGCCGAAGCTGAGCGTGGTAAGGAAATCGGTGCACTTTGGCATTAGACTAAGAGGCCAGTAAATGGAAGGCTCTCTGCCATAGACCGCCCATGTACTAACAGAAATAAGCCACAGACAAGAAGCACGGACAATAGTCCAGTTCAATGCCCTTTAATACCTTTAGGAAGGCCAACAATGAGAAGGCATCTGTTCCCAAAACTGAAGTGGTGATAAAGAATGCCTCCGTGGGTGTCACCCCTTCCTGATGAATGAGCGAGCTGCAGCCTCATGAATATCTGTTTAGCCCACAAAATGGCTGCCTCCATCAGGTCATTGGGGGCCATGCTCATGCATATTGATATACCACACAAAATGGAGGTTACTAATGAGCAAGGCGAGTATGACTACACTTGTACCTTCCCAGGTCCTCACACTAGTACTAGTGGTTATGCCAACTGGTATGTAAGATCCAGAGGTATAGCTCTGGAAACCACTGAAACCATATGAATGTGTATCCAATGCAGCCATTCCTTTGGTGTGGCCCACATTACCGGATCCTAGGCTGAACGGGGGACAGGGGGTGCTTTCTGAAGGTCTTAGAAAGCCGGCAGAACAGGCTGGAGCGAGATGCCTCTATTAGCTCCATACATTGGGAACGCTTTCCCTCAATCAGCCGTAGAAATCAGCACGCAGCAGAAATTCACCTTCACTGCGGTGATATGGATTACAGAGGAAGGGAATTTGTACATGGAAGGGAGAAGGTTACACGTGGGAGCTGAAAAAATAGCAGATCTTATGTAAAATACAGACACTAAAGCTGCCCATACACTTTAGGGTCCATACACACGGCCACATGTATTTTTTCAGGTCCACAAATGCCTATTCTTGTCTGCAAAACAGACAATAGGACGGGTTTCATCTTTTTTGCAGGACTGGGGCAAGGACATGCGGATGCGGACAGCACGTGGTGTGCTGTGCACATTTTTTTGCGGCCCCAATGAATGAATATGCCTGCATCCAGGCCGGCAAAAAATGCAGATTGGACACAGACCAAAAATACGGTTGTCTGAATGGGACCTTACATGTCTGTCCGGTTCCAGTGAAGGCTCCTTTGGTTGAGAGCAATGCCTTCTAGCTTAGCGCCCCCCATGGCCAAACGTGGATATGTTCTTTAAGGGGGAGTGTAAGCCCTTGAGAACAAAGGATGGGGCATATTGAACACCACCATGTCCAATTCTTTCCCCTCTGGGATGAGTCCAGACACCACATACACATTGGATGGTTAGTCGCGGCTACCTAAGTTGAGTTCAACCGACCTTCAGCCAGTTGCAGGCAATTATATGACGGCCTCTTAATAACTGCACCGCATTTTGGGCCATTTGTGCCCCATCTGTGTGTACCAGGAGCTGGCGTAGGTGTCAGGTATAGTGTAAATTATAATAAACCTGCCAGGCCTCCCAGAACCCGCACTCCCCACCCCGAGGCGATTTGAGAATATTTGATGCTAGAAGACATTTAGCATACTTTGGGCAGTAACCTTGCAGTGACATAGCCGACAGCCCTGCTGTGCCTAGAGCAGTAGCACCAGTTGGACAGACCCTTTTGCATATCGGCTACAAGTTCTTTGCCTCAGTCCGTTGTTGCTGCCATGGTTCAATTTTTGAGCATAATTTCAGCCGATTTTGCTCACACGATTGAAGGGGAAATGTCTCGCTGGTAAAAGATACTTCAAAGCGTCATGTCCACACTAGACCTCTGCAGACGTAGGCACGGCAGTCCAGTATATGAGGGGAACCAGACTGTAACTACGGCAAAGTATCAGCCTTCTTACAGAAGAGGAACCGTCGTCCTCTCCAAATTTATTATGTATTAGAAATGTTCAAACCAAAAACATGGCTGAGGATCTGATGGATCTGCTGTGGACAGGTCAGCAATATAGGAGTCCTGGAAACCCCCTCTTACTGAAGCGCTGCTGATTCTCCATCTGGATTTCCATACAAAAATATGCAGCTGATTATATTAGGGGAAAGTGAGTGAGATTTATGCAAAGCCATCTGCATACATTTTTAAATACGCAGCATGTCAATTTCTGACAGGATTTTTGCAGACTTTTCTTCATTAAAGGGGTGGCATGTCATTAAGATATACCACCAATGTCAGATAGGTGCAGGTCCCACCTCTGGGACCCGCACCTTCCTCTGGAACGGGACACCCAAAGAGAACTAGAGCGTACTGTGCGGCGTTCTCTTCTGTGGGAGATCCAAGAACAGCAGGGTGCTCTAAGCACGCACGGCCTCTCCGTTCACCTCTATCGGAGTGCCAGAAATATCTTCAGAATTCCCACAAGTGAATCGAGGGTGGCTGCGCTTGTCTGCTTCGCTTTTGTTCGCTTTGTGGGCCCCATTCTAGAGATAGGTGGCATTCCCGACCAATAGGCCACCAATGTCTCAGATGAGACAACCCCTTTATGTTCAACAGAGAAGTCAAGATCCTCAGCAATCCCTAAGGGTAAATGCACACGATCAGGATTTGTCTGCGGACAATCCGCACTGAAATCCGCAGGTGTTCTCAGTGAAATTAGTGTGGCTTTGCGCGCGGATTTTTTTTCCCCTTACCTCTATATACAAGAAACACTCTCTTTTACATGAAATCCGGACAGGAAAAAAAATTAAATTGACATGCGGCGGATTGTAAAATCCGCACCGCAGGTCAAAATCCGCACTAAAAAAAAACTGCATCGTGTGCATTGAGAATTTCAAATTGTCATAGAAATAATGTACATGACCTACGGACCGGATTTTCCAAAAGCAATCCTGATCGTTTGCATTTACCCTAAATGTTTCACATTTTGCTGCATTACCCATGCAGCCACCTCAAAAGTCCTAAATGAAAAAAAAAAAAAAAACATTTCTAAAAATAAAATCGCTATACTCCCCTCCCTTGATCCCATGCCAGTCTCTGTACAACCTGATTTCCTGAGATGACATTGCAGGCAGCCTGGTTATACAGAGACTGGCACTGGACCTGGTATGCTATGTCAGGTAGTGCTTCATGTTCCCCAGGTGCTGTAGCTGAAATCCAGAAGCAAATCTGCTGAATTTGGGGCAGAGGTGCTGCAGCTATTCCGCTGCATTGGGTGTACTAAAGGGTAAGTCTGCTGTGAATTTTACTGCAGCGAAACCCATGAAAACCTGGAGCAAAGTCCACCTCAGATTTTACCATTTGCATTGCAAAATGTGAAATCCGCAGCACAAAATGAAATTGCACTGCAAGTCAATTTACACAGATTATTTTCAGACTCATCCAGACTGCTAGTACTGTAAAATGCTGGGGATCTGCCACACACACATCCACAGCATTTACAACCCATGCAGATGCACCCTTACCCACTGCCCATGTGATATCGGTGTACCAGCTGATCGGTAGGAGGCCGGGAGTCGGACCCCCACTGATCAGATATTGATGACCTATCCTGACTGATAAACAGAGAACCTGCCAGGGTCTGGCACACATGAACTTCATTCACCATGCTGTACCAACAGGAACCAACAGTGCCCAGGGGCGACAGACAGCATCCACATGGGGTTTTACTGTAAATCACTGTGGTTTTCAACCTGTCATTTCTTCCACAACTCAGACAACTCCCTTAAAAGGTTAAAGGGTACTCTGCTTGTGAAAAGTTATCCCCCTTCCCTAGGACAGAGGATAACTATTAGATCGGTGGCGGTCCCAGAAGTAGGGCCCAAACTGATCACAAGAATGGCCCCCTGGAATAAACTGGGCAGGCGAAGTTCGGCACTATACTCCTGTCTCCACAAATCCCACACAGATGACTGGCGCGGCAGTGTACATTTCAGGGGTGCCCAGGGAGTGTCTGTTTTGTTGGTAGGACCCCAAACACATCTACTAATTATCCCTTACAATGTGGATAGGGGATAACTTATCCCAACCAGAATACCCCTTTAAGCTCTTACTACCTATGGACGTTACCTCCACTACGAATACATCTTCTGGTTTGACAAGACTCGGATGTAAGTGCCGCTCAGACTTGTGGCTATGCTCTACATATCAGGTCCCTCAGCGCTGTTCTTAGGTTTGGACTACTTACATGCCACAGACAGGACTGGAGAGGTCAGTCCAGCCTGTAGGACACTTCTGGGGGTGCTGGAGCATCCACCATAGACAGGGGCAGAAATCCTGTGTATACCACACTAACTACAGGAGCTAGGCTACCGCACATGGCCACGGAGTCTGACCTCCGCTATGAGGGGCCCACGTAGTAATATCTATAGAGAGGATATTCACACAGTCCATGCATCAAACTGTTTAATGCTGTGTGAAATCGGTACATACCGCCCAGGACACGAGCATGTGTATTTCAATAGGGGCACAGAGGAGACATGCTGAAGCCTAAATGCCAGATCCTGCCGTCAGGGGACAGTCAGGAGGACCCCTATACACATGATGACACAGTTACCAGCAGACTGAAGTGTTGGGCCAGTCGTATACATTAGGCTCTGTTCACATTACATTACTCTGTACATGCCAGGATGTATATGTTGAACAGATGCTCGCGATTGTGATGCCATACAAAGAGGTATCTGCCATCCATAAAAATAATAAACTAAAAAACCCAGACCGACTGCCCCCATACAACTGACTTGGTACATTTTTTATGTCCATTTCTCAGAAAGGCAGTGAAAAAAAACCTTTCGTTAAAAACGGACAGTTTTTAACAGATTTTTCGTCGTGTGCATGTAGCATACGTGTTAGGCCCCATTCACACGACCGCCTGAATGGGGCCGCATCTATTCCGCAAAATTGCGGAATAGATGCGGCCCCATTCACCTCTATGGGGCCGGGAGCCGCCGCACAGAGCTAGCTCCGTGCCGCGGCTCTTTTGAAGCATGTCCTATACTTGTCCGTGGACAAGTATAGGCATTTTCAACGGGGCTGCACAGCGTGTTTTCCGAGCGCTGCGGAACACACGCCGGGCGGCCCCCGGATACGTTGGTCTGAATGGGGCCTTATACTGACATATACTGCACAGAGGCCACCAGAACACTACTGGTCTCCGTTATGGACATGTTCAGCGCGTCTGTCCTGACATACATGCTAAACGTGTTTGGATGTTAACACGACCACGGATATTTCCTCTGAACCACCCCATGAACACGCACTCTGGGATTGAGTGGTCATGTGGTGTTTCTCACCGCCGATCACCTGGGGAGCAAAGCATCGTCTGCATTTAGGATGCCCCACAGATAAATGATGGCAGATCCCACCAACTCAGACAACGTCCACTGTATCGGACACGAATAACCCCATCAGGAGATGGGCGCTGCCAGCAGTTTCTGGTAGCCACTTAAAGGGGTATTCTCATTTTAGACAATGGGGGCATATCGCTAGGATATGCCCCCATTGTCTTATAGGTGCGGGTCCCACCGCTGGGACCCGCACCTATATCCAGAACGGAGCGGGTAGCGCTGCGCCTGGAGGACCCCAGGTTTCCGGGGGTCCGGCCACCACCAGGCGCAGCTCCCCGCGCCGCTCATAGAAATGAATGGGAGCCGGGCCGTGCATGCGCGGTGCGCTCCCATTCATTTCTATGGAGCCGACAGAAGTAGCCGAGCCAGCGCTCGGCTATTTTCGGCGGCCCCATAGAAATGAATGGAGGGCGGCTGCGCATGCGCAGTGCGCCCTCATTCACTTCGGGGGCTCCGTTCTGGAAATAGGTGCGGGTCCCACCGCTGGGACCCGCACCTATAAGACAATGGGGGCATATCCTAGCGATATGCCCCCATTGTCTAAAATGAGAATAACCCTTTAAAGTTTTCTAAGTTATTTAAAAATGTTCCCACGAGGAACTGGGAAACAACAAATTTAACAAATTAATTCATCTGATCAGCAGGGCTTCTTCACCTGTAGGGGGGGCTGTCCCAGTCAGTGAAGTTGTGCCCGCCTGCCATAAGATTGAAAGGGCCGGACATTTAGCCGGGCCACACTGCCGTGACTGCGCTAAATGTCCAGCCCTGTCAATCTTAAAGGGAATCTGTCATCAACTTTATGCTGCCCTCACTCAGAGCAGCAAAAAGAAGCGACAGACACGCTGATTTCAGCGGTGTGTCTCTCAAGAGCTAAAAGTAAGTGGTTGCAGAGAACCAGCATCATAATCATTGCAGCTCAGGACTTGAAAAGAGTCAAATCTACCTGAGAAGAGTCATGGTTATTCCTAATCTCCTGCTCTCCGCCCATCTGATGATTATTGACAGTTCTCTCCTAAACAGAAAGGGAGAAAACTAGGTAGAAGACTGTCAGTCATCAGCAGGTGGGCGGGGAGAGCAGGAAGTCATGAATAACTAGGACTGTTCTATTAAATGCGGAATGCACATGGCTGGCAAATCGCTAAAAACCCAAAGATCGTGTGCATGAGCCCTGACAGATGTGGCTTCCACCTCCGAGACCTTCACCTGTCTCCAGAACAGGAACCTCAGAGGTGGAAGCCACATCTACTCGTCAATTATAACTTATCCTGTCGACCGGCCATAAAAGTCTAAAACGGAAATACCCCTTTAAGATGGCGATGTCCTTGTGCGGCTAGGCTCAGGCAGGCTTCTCAATTCGGGTATTCTATTTCATCATAGCAAAAGAATATCGGAACTGTGAGATCCGGCGTATGTCATACACTGCGTGATGGGTCTTAGTCACTATCAGAACGTCGGACGCAGATATGAACCTAACCTACTATATACATTCTTGTGCATGGGTTTTTTTTCTCCCATCTACCCCGGTAGCAAAACACTGATAGATAACAAGGGGTTAATGTCAACTACAGGGGCAGTAAAAATAGTAATAACAGTAAAAGGTAGGGAAACAGTTACTCACCAATAGGACCCACCTCATCTCCAGGGCCACTGCTCCAATCCTCCGGATGGGCTTTGCTTACATGACTGCAGCAGTGACATGCCAGTACATAGCACATGACCACTGTAGCCTCCGTGGTCTCTTACCATATATCAATGAGGCCACCGATTGGCTGCAGCGGTCGCATGCAGTATAATGGCTTCAATGGCAGCACTGGAGCAGAGGAGGGTTTGAAATGGTGAGGATGGCTTATTACTTTAAAGGAATAATCCAGTATCTACAACAGCCCCCCCATGTGCCGGGCCCCTCACAGGTAATATACTCATCCGGGTCCCCGCGCCGCCACTTCTCCCTGTACACAGATAAAAACATCTGGAGCAGCCAATGACCGGAGGGGACGGAGACGAGCCTCCCTAGCATCGCGCGTGACGCTAGGGAGGCTTGTCCCCATCTGCCATTGGCTGCAGCAGCGGTGCAGTATATTCACACGGAGGGGCCCAGCACATGGGGGGGGCTGTTGTAGATACCGGATAACCCCTTTAACACCTACCTTGCCTCTGCCTATGAACTATACATACATCTATCTACAGAAGTGTATATATTTTAGGTAGATGCACAGATTTTCCTGTAATACAGTGCTGACTAAGTAGATGAGAACCTCAAAATCTTATGAACATGGTGCGGAAACTGATCGGCGCTAGGTCACTCGTTTTCTGCGGGTTTTTCGGTGCAGATTTCGCCCTTTGCCATTTAAAGGATCTGATGCCAAAATGCAGAAAAAAAACTGATGAAAATCAGCATTGAAGATCCACATAAACTGCACTGCCGTGTGAACACGGCCTTAAGGTGCTCAACAAAGGCCTCACGATGCCCACAGGCCCCACTATTTGGGGATCGGTGATATTACTGGGACTTTATTCTAGTTCCACTGGTTTCTTATGGCTAAAACATAATGCTCAATGGAAAGTGGGGGATAATTCTAAGAAAAGGGGAAGCAGACCCCCAAAAACAACAACCAGTCATGAACTATGGGCTTTATGGCCCCCCATGGACTGCAGTAACCTTTGTTTACTTTGAATGAATGGCAGCCCAATGCCACAAGGATACCCAGCCCTTGATTGGGGTGCAGAGATGGAGCCATTGTTCCTGGGGGCACCATGGGAGCTCAGCATCTCCCTCCATTTTCTGTTTACAAACACAGCGCTGGGGGGGAGGGATGGACTTACCTCCCTGGGCCCCACCATGCAGCTGGAGGGGTACACACGCTATCAGATCTCACCTCTCTATTGAGGCCCAGGTCCGGGATGAGCCCCGGGCTTCCCACCGTCACCTCCAGGATCTCGGCCTGTCTCTCCCCGTAGTACTGGTGGAAGTGCTCGTGCTCCCCCATCTTCTCCTGCTTGATGCCCGTCAGGCTCTGCAGGAAGTCCGCCGGGTGAGAAGGAGGGGAGCCCGGTTCTTTCTTCAGGATCATGTCCGCCGCAGCCGGTAGAAGAGTCGGTGGCGGCGGCGGAGGTGGCAACAGTTCTGAGCCCAGCCGTGCGAAGGTAGTGACCGGCGGAAGGTGGCTGAACATGAGCATACTAGGGGGGAACGTCGGCTCCATGGCTCGTCGTGTCCCGGGGAGGGTGAAACACAGGAGCTGAGAGAAAGCGGGTGCTGCTGAGGTAACGGACCGGGCCAGGCAGCCGACTAGGTCTTCACACGCTCGCACATTCTCACACTATGGCCTTTCCTCCTTCCATCGAGCCCGCTACCGATCGCCGGGGGCTCTCGGCGGGAAACAATACCGTCATTGACCGCCGGCCTACTGAAGAAACACGACGCCCGAAAGCTCCACAATAGAAGCGGTTGGAAAGTCGTACTGCGCAGGCGCGGGGATCTGAAAGCATCTCACGACGCTTGCGCGAGATCCAGAATCTTTCTCGGCGCGCATGCGCTTTACTCCTCGGCCACTGCTACGCATGTCCTGTGATTATTTGGGGTCCGTTGCGCAAATGCGTCCGCTGCGCATGCTGCACGGTATTAGTAATTTATGCGCATGCGCTTTAGATTTTTTTTTGTGAATGGCTTTATTTAAAGGGACTTTGTATCGTCTGTGTTTGCTGCACAGTTGAGATAATTCTACTTACGTTTGTAAGCTGCTACCTTAGGTTGATGAGAGAAGTGTTCAATGAAAATTCCAAAAACACTTTATATTGCATATTTTCGTTCTTTGAAAACCTCCATAGGCCTTAAAATCAATATAACGTATGTTAAAGGGGTTGTCCCCCTTTCATTTATATTAATGGGGGGTTTCACCATTTGAATGGAGAGGGCAGAGACACATATGTGTACACCGCACCATTCAACTCCATGGGCCTGTCAGAGATATCAGGGCACAAGTGTACCTACAGTTACGTTCTGCAGCGGGCCGCATGTGCGGGATCTGCTCCCCCAGTTATATATGCGCTACAGCATTGGGGTTTTGAGCATGTTCTGCCATTTGAGACCACCTTATTTTTTCGTGAATTTGTTTGTATGTTTATTCCTGGAGGTGCGGTAACTCCAGGTTGAATGTGCCTTGATTACACTAATGGGTAACATTCAGGTGCACCTGTGCAGCCTGGGCCACATGACGTCAGGGCATTGTGGGAAATACAGCCTCCGCCCCCCCCCCCTCCCATTGTATGTGTGATTTCACGCTGGAGGTAACTGGGAGCTGGTCGCTGTGTCTTGGACCTCATGCACCTATCTGTCATCATACTACAGCAGGGATAGCGTTAGGTCCCGTGCCAACTGAGATACCTTGACGCGGTGCTCGGGCTCCGGTATGTCTTTGATATAAGGATATACTGGCAAAAGTCTCATTTTAACATCAGAGTGAGGGTTTAGCCATATATTGTCAACTACATTTTCCGCTGTAGTGCACCATTTTCCGTGATTTGTTTACCTACAGTCATGGCCAAAAGTTTTGAGAATGACACAAATATTATATTTTCACATGATCTGCTGCCCTCTGGTTTTTATGTGTGTTTGTCAGATGTTTTTATCACATACAGAAATATAATTGCAATCATATTATGAGTAACAAAAGCTTATATTGACAGTTAGAATGAGTTAATGCAGCAAGTCAATATTTGCAGTGTTGACCCTTCTTCTTCAGGACCTCTGCAATTCTCCCTGGCATGCTCTCAATCAACTTCTGGACCAAATCCTGACTGATAGCAGTCCATTCTTGCACAATCAATGCTTGCATTTTGTCAGAATTTGTAGGTTTTTGTTTGTTCACCCGTCTCTTGATGATTGACCACAAGTTCTCAATGGGATTAAGATCTGGGGAGTTTCCAGGCCATGGACCCAAAATCTCTATGTTTTGTTCCCTGAGCCATTTAGTTATCACCTTTGCTTTATGGCAAGGTGCTCCATCATGCTGGAAAAGGCATTGTTGATCGCCAAACTGCTCTTGGCCGGTTGGGAGAAGTTGCTCTCGGAGGACATTCTGGTACCATTCTTTATTCATGGCTGTGTTTTTAGGCAAGACTGTAAGAGAGCCGATTCCCTTGGCTGAGAAGCGACCCCACACATGAATGGTTTCAGGCTGCTTTACAGTTGGCATGAGACAAGACTGGTGGTAGCGCTCACCTCGTCTTCTCCGAATAAGCTGTTTTCCAGATGTCCCAAACAATCGAAAAGGGGATTCATCAGAGAAAATGACTTTACCCCAGTCCTCAGCAGTCCACTCCCTGTACCTTTTGCAGAATATCAGTCTGTCCCTGATGTTTTTTCTGGAGAGAAGTGACTTCTTTGCTGCCCTACTTGAGACCAGGCCTTGCTCCAAGAGTCTCCGCCTCACAGTGCGAGCAGATGCACTCACACCTGCCTGCTGCCATTCCTGAGCAAGCTCTGCACTGCTGGTAGCCCGATCCCCCAGCTGAAACACTTTTAAGAGGCGGTCCTGGCGCTTACTGGTCTTTCTTGGGCGCCCTGGAGCCTTTTTGGCAACAATGGAACCTCTCTCCTTGAAGTTCTTGATGATGCGATAGATTGTTGACTGAGGTGCAATCTTTCTAGCTGCAATACTCTTCCCTGTTAGGCCATTTTTGTGCAGTGCAATGATGACTGCACGTGTTTCTTTAGAGATAACCATGGTTAACAGAAGAGAAACAATGATGCCAAGCATCAGCCTCCTTTTAAAGTGTCCAGTGGTGTCATTCTTACTTAATCATGACAGATTGATCTCCAGCCCTGTCCTCATCAACACCCACACCTGTGTTAATGGAGCAATCACTGAAACGATGTTAGCTGGTCCTTTTAAGGCAGGGCTGCAATGATGTTGAAATGTGTTTTGGGGGATAAAGTTCATTTTCTAGGCAAATATTGACTTTGCAAGTAATTGCTGTTAAGCTGATCACTCTTTATAACATTCTGGAGTATATGCAAATTGCCATTATAAAAACTGAAGCAGTAGACTTTGTAAAAATTAATATTTGTATCATTCTCAAAACTTTTGGCCATGACTGTACAGCTCCATAGAGTTCAGTGTAATGCACATGCGTGTCCACCGCACCTTTCAACTCAATGGGACTGCCAAAAATATATGGGTACAAGTGCACCTACAGCTCCATAGAGTTCAATGGAGTGGCAGCACCCATGCGTGTCTCTCGTTCCATTCAAACATGGGAACGCGGACTCTTGTTCTCATGATTGCCGGGGGGAGGGTCTGACCATTGCAACTCCCAGCTGTCCCGAGAATGGAAGTCCGTGTCTCACATTTGAATGGAGAAGTTGTGCACAGGAGCAGTGGAGCAACGTGTGCTGCTGCTCCAGAATGCTATGTGATTTTAGGATTTTAGCGGCTTGCACATTCCAAATATAGACTGCACTATTCAATAAGTAGCCATAGTAGAGAGTGCCCACCACCAGGAGTAATGACATTACACAGCCAATACGTTGATTTCAGTGACAACTGTGTAACGCTTAAAGGCTATGTAGACCTTAGGAGGCAATTTTTGTTTATGATTCCATTGTACTCATTTTTAGCTAAAAATCATTTTTTCAATTGGCCTTTATTAAAATATTGAGCCGTTCTATCATACGGGGTTAACTGTTTTCTAGCTGTGTGACTGGTACTTTCACTTTCACTTTGTGCCGTCATCTAATAAACCTCTAAACACTAATCTCTAAACACTTATTTAAGCCACATTCTTATCAGTAAGATAAGAATTGAGCTATAATGAGTGTTTATGAGGTCAGAGAGCAGCGATTAGGAGCCCGTCAGCTCCCTGCCTGATGGAAAAGAGAGATAATACAAAGGGTGCTACTAGAGCATCTCAGCTCTGTACAGAAAAAAATTACGCCTTATTTTTAATAAAGACCAATTGAAAAAATGATTTTTAGCTCAAAATGACTACAATGCAATAATAAAAAAGGGTCTGACTTCCAACACCCCCATCAATCAGCTGTTTCAAAGGGTTATGTCACTCATGCGAGTGCTGCTTCCTCTTCAAAGTTTACAAAGATTCAAAGAGCTGATCATACAGAGGTGAGATATACAGAGGTAAAAGAATTCAGGGAGGCTGGGTGTTTTCAGCAAACTGTAGTTTGCTGAGGCACTGGATATTGGTTGAATCTAATCATATTCTAAATAGTTGCAAGTCCAATTAATGTATGAGATAGCCAAGATGATTGTCTATAAAATGATGGTAGTCTCATGTTCGAAGCTGTAGTGGATGGTGAGATATGGAGCCTGAAAGTCAAAAGTTTAAAGCATTGTTACCCGTTTGTTCATCAGTGTAGGTGTTGGTAGTGGGAAGTACCATTCCCTCACCACTCCAGTACAATTTCCCCTAGTCTGAGGCAAACCCAGGTGTAGCTCTTGGCCCCATTATTGTGGGCATAAATAAAGGCCTGAAATATTCATTCAGGGTCAGAAGCCTGGTAGCTACATGAACCGTTGGCTGTGTAAAGCCTAATCTCCCTTGTTATGCTGAGAGCATAGATAAGGAAAATCCACTGTTTAGTTGGCACCCAGACAGGCAAGGACTTGTGTTTTGTTAATGTTTATGTTCTTGAATTGAAAATAAATGGTATTGGACTCTTAAACTGCTGAATCCTGTGAAATCTGCCCTCACCAACCCCGGTTCACACACGGACCGCGACATGGAGCAGCAGCACGCACGCTCGAACTCCATTCATATCAGCGCACAGGTCCACTGTTCTTGTGATCGCAGGTTGGCCCAGCAATTGGAAACAAACTGATCAAATGTTTATCCTCTATCCTGTGTGCACAATCCTGTTAATTTCACAGTATTTAGTGGAGCTATGCTTTAGACTTTGATGGCATTTATTCTCTATTGTGGCAACTAAACGTAGAAGTGTCCCTAGAAGTGGAGATTACAAACTCTTTATATACAGTACAGACCAAAAGTTTGGACACACCTTCTCATTCAAAGAGTTTTCTGTATTTTCATGACTATGAAAATTGTAGATTTACACTGAAGGCATCAAAACTATGAATTAACACGTGTGGAATTATATACTTAACAAAAAAGTGTGAAACAACTGAAAATATGTCTTATATTCTAGGTTCTTCAAAGTAGCCACCTTATGCTTTGATTACTGCTTTCCACACTCTTAACTGTGTTAATTCATACTTTTGATGCCTTCAGTGTGAATCTACAATTTTCATAGTCATGAAAATACAGAAAACTCTTTGAATGAGAAGGTGTGTCCAAACTTTTGGTCTGTACTGTATTTGATTTTGGTAATAAATTGTATAAGATATCCATCTGTCTCTGTATGTCTCCAATAATGAAGTGTGCCTGCCTATAAATCTCTAAATATATAAATGGGCCATACAAAAAATATGGTGAAAAACTGTTCCATGTAAAATGCCCTCAAAAGACAAGGGGGCACTGCCTCCGACTGGAGAAGAAAAAGTTTTCCAGAAATGTCAAAGCTTCTTTACTGTAAGAACTGAATCTGTGGAATAGACTTCCTCAGGACGTGGTCACAGCAGGAACAGTGGAAAGTTTTAAAAAGGGTTTAGATGAATTCTTGAAAGTAGATGACATTAATGCTTATGAAAATCTGTAGAAATCGGAGTCTTCCTTCTGGGATTCGCGTCCCCACCTGTTCCTTGGTTGAACTTGATGGACTTTTTTGAACCGTATTAACTATGTAACTATCTAGGTAGTCATATGGCGGCTTGTTTTTAGTTGGACAAATTTAGTTTTTAATGTTGTCATTTTGGGGTACACATAACTTACCGATTAACTTTTATTAACTCTTTCTGGGAAGGGGATAAGAAAAAACAGCAATACTGCCACTCGAAGTGTATTTTTATTAGAATTTTTAATATTTACAAATTATTTTTTTACTTTTGTTTAACCATTTAATGGTCCCTCAAGGGTACTATAATAGGCAATCTTTAGATTGCTTCTAAAATACAATACACATTTCTATAATGCATTCATTGTATTTTAATTTCCATGCTATATTGACATTGACCAACAGACTGCACCAGGGAGATGCAGCCTGCTGGTAAACACTGGAGTTCACTTCCTCTGCAACTGCTTACATGCGGCGAGCACCATTGCTTGTAGCATGTAAAGGTTAAATGGCCCAGATCAGCGCTCCCGCCGGTCCAGGCTATTAGAGCAGGAGCGTGTTAGAGCAGGAGACCCTTGCAGTGCTTAGACTGGGACGCTTTAAAAAGGCAGCGGCCCAGCCTAAGGCTCCTTAGTGACCGCCATAAAAAAGTGTAATGGTGGTCACTAAGGTGTTAAGGTTAGCATTGAAAAGGTATCTGGAGACAAATGAGTGGATATCTGACAATGATGTAGATAGATTACAAAAGTTATTTTTGTGCAGGAATGAAAGCATGCAAACTTTGGAGATTCTTGATGAATTAAACATTGGTTGTAAGGAATATGCAGTTGCATTTGTGTTCATATTTGATAGGGCATACAAATTACTTTTTTTAAATACACGGTCGAATCACATTATTATGATCACCAGCTAATATCCAGATAGATTCAATAAGGTCCTGGTAGGTTGTCACAAGTATCGGGAGCCATGCGGACTGCAGTGCCTAGAACAACTGCTGGAGGGTGCGTCAGAGAGAAACAAATACAATGTTTGAGGTGGTCCCACTGATGCTCAATTGGGTTCAAGTCTGGGGAAGGGGGGAAGGGTAGTACTTGGAAGTCTGGGTGATGGTCTTCCAACCAATGTCAGAAATACAGTGGGGAAAAAAGTACCATATTTTTTGCTTTATAACAGCGGTCCCCAACCACCGAGCCACGGCCCAGGACCGAGCCCTGAATCGATGTCTGCCGGGCCGCGGCAGGGGACAAGGAGATAAGCGCTTCCATTGTGGAAGCGCTCATCTCCATAGTCATCTGTATCGCCGTCCTCAGGACGGCGATACAGATGCCTGTGCTGCGGTGGGGCAGGGGAGGGAGAGGCGTCTCCCCTGCCCGTTCCTCTGATAGGCTGCAGGCCTAGTGCCTGTAGCCTATCAGAGGCCAGCTCAGGCGGTGCGATGACGTCATCGCGCCGCCTGAGCCGTGCAGAGCGGGACACAGGCCGGCATCGCAGCGCTGCCAAGCTGATGGAGGTAAGTATAAGTGTTTGTTTTTTTTATTGTACAAAACTAAAGGAGAGGAGCACTATGGGCACTATAACTACTGTGTGGGGGGCACTATGGGCACTATAACTACTGTGTGGGGGCACTATGGTCACTATAACTACTGTGTGGGGGGCACTATGGGCACTATAACTACTGTGTGGGGGCACTATGGGCACTATAACTACTGTGTGGGGGCACTATGCTACTATAACTACTGTGTGGGGGCACTATGCTACTATAACTACTGTGTGGGGGCACTATGCTACTATAACTACTGTGTGGGGGCACTGTGGGCACTATAACTACTGTGTGGGGGCACTATGCTACTATAACTACTGTGTGGGGGCACTATGCTACTGTAACTACTGTGTGGGGGCACTATGGGCACTATAACTACTGTGTGGGGGCACTATGCTACTATAACTACTGTGTGGGGGCACTATGGGCACTATAACTACTGTGTGGGGGCACTATGGGCACTATAACTACTGCGTGGGGACACTATGCTACTATAACTACTGTGTGGGGGCACTATGCTGGTATAACTACTGTTTGGGGGCACTAATGGGGAATAACTACTGTGTGGGGGCACTATGCTCTGCCCCCCAACAACCGCAGCGCCCCCCGCCCCCCCCCCGGGCCCTGGGGAAATTGTCTAGCGAGAAACCGGGCCTTGGTGCAAAAAAGGTTGGGGGCCACTGCTTTATAAGACGCACCCGAAGATAAGACACACCCCAGATTTTAGAGTAGGAAAATGAGAAAAAAATATTTTTCATCAGACCTCATATCAGACCCCCCATAAATTTCAGGACATCACATCAGACCCCCATCAGACCTCAGATCAGCCCAGTGTGCCCCCATAAGACCTCAGATCAGCCCAGTGTGCCCCCATAAGACCTCAGATCAGCCCATTGTGCCCCCATCAGACCTATGAATTAACACATGTGGAATTATATACTTAACAAAAAAGTGTGAAACAACTGTAAATATGTCTTATATTCTAGGTTCTTCAAAGTAGCCACCTTTTGCTTTGATTACTGATTCGCACACTCTTGGCATTCTCTTGATGAGCTTCAAGAGGTAGTCACCTGAAATGGTATTCCAACAGTCTTGAAGGAGTTCCCAGAGATGCTTAGCACTTGTTGGCCCTTTTGCCTTCACTCTGCGGTCCAGCTCATCCCAAACCATCTCGATTGGGTTCAGGTCTGGTGACTGTGGAGGCCAGGTCATCTGGCGTAGCACCCCATCACTCTCCTTCTTGGTCAAATAGCCCTTACGCAGCCTGGAGGTGTGTTTGGGGTCATTGTCCTGTTGATAAATAAATGATGGTCCAACTAAACGCAAATCGAATGGAATAACATGCCGTTGCAAGATGCTGTGGTAGCCATGCTGGTTCAGAATGCCTTCAATTTTGAATAAATCCCCAACAGTGTCACCAGCAAAGCACCCCCACACCATCACACCTCCTCATGCATGCTTCACGGTGGGAACCAGGCATGTAGAGTCCATCCGTTCACATTTTCTGCATCGCACAAAGACACAGTAATTGGAACCAAAGATCTCAAATTTGGACTCATCAGACCAAAGCACAGATTTCCACTGGTCTAATGTCCATTCCTTGTGTTCTTTAGCCCAAACAAGTCTCTTCTGTTTGTTGCCTGTCCTTAGCAGTGGTTTCCTAGCAGCTATTTTACCATGAAGGCCTGTTGCACACAGTCTCCTCTTAACAGTTGTTGTAGAGATGTGTCTGCTGCTAGAACTCTGTGTGGCATTGACCTGGTCTCTAATCTGAGCTGCTGTTAACTTGCGATTTCTGAGGCTGGTGACTCGGATGAACTTATCCTCCGCAGCAGAGGTGACTCTTGGTCTTCCTTTCCTGGGGCGGTCCTCATGTGAGCCAGTTTCTTTGTAGTGCTTGATGGTTTTTTGCGACTGCACTTGGGGACACTTTCAAAGTTTTCCCAATTTTCGGACTGACTGACCTTCATTTCTTAAAGTAATGATGGCCACTCGTTTTTCTTTACTTTGCTTTTTTCTTGCCATAATACAAATTCTAACAGTCTGTTCAGTAGGACTATCTGCTGTGTATCCACCTGACTTCTGCCCAACACAACTCATGGTCCCAACCCCATTTATAAGGCAAGAAATCCCACTTATTAAACCTGACAGGGCACACCTGTGAAGTGAAAACCATTTCAGGGGACTACCTCTTGAAGCTCATCAAGAGAATGCCAAGAGTGTGCAAATCAGTAATCAAAGCAAAAGGTGGCTACTTTGAAGAACCTAGAATATAAGACATATTTACTGTTGTTTCACACTTTTTTGTTAAGTATATAATTCCACATGCGTTAATTCATAGTTTTGATGCCTTCAGTGTGAATCTACAATTTTCATAGTCATGAAAATACAGAAAACTCTTTGAATGAGAAGGTGTGTCCAAACTTTTGGTCTGTACTGTATGTGCCATTCTGCCATTAGTCAGGACATGAAGTGCCAGTATCACAGTGATCATCATGGTTAATTTTTAAAGTTGGAGATGGTTCTCAGGTTGTTGGCTCTTTTGCAACCCATTTTCTTTGGTGAAGGCCATCAGCAAGAGGAGAAGATTTAGTAATCTGAGTGTTATAGGAAGTTCAAGGTTACCATAGTCTTTAAATTTGTCTAAATTTGTCATTCCTCTCAGATGGGTAATTCCTGAATTTAGCCTGGAGCTTGTTTCGTCCCTGATGATTGCAGTGTGTTGGAAACTGGTATAGGATTTGACATTGAGAGCAGAGGTGGAGTGGCGGTTGAGAGTGGCTTGCCCATTGGAGAGAGTGGTAGTGGGATTAAAGCACAGAGGAGTTCTCTGTAGATGGTTACCTGATGCATGGGGGTGAACCTCTGGAGAGCAGTGGCTTGGCTGCATCACTGAGCATGACTTCGTTTTCATAGTATTATATAACATACTAGAACAGATAACCCATAAATAATAATCATTAACACTGGAGATGTGGAGGTGAAAAACGGCCATGGCCTACTTTATTAACTGTAAAATATTTAAATATAAAACATAACCAGAAGCCCAGTCAATAAAGAAATACAGAAATCCATCCAAACCTAGGATGAATTTTACCCCTAACTGAAGCTAGACCATGCACTGAAATAACTTCATAACCGGGAGGGCAGGTACAAATTGGATGAAAAATTGCACAACCAGCCAGCAGAGACGTACAAAAATATCCCTGTAGTTTGTCCCATGTTAATCCTGTCATGTCATGGTTAAATGCCTGTAGAGCTGTGCATGAGGCACAGCTTCACAGGCAGGCAATGAAAATATCATAGACCATGATAGTCCTCTATTATGGTCTATGTGGCAAGCGATCAGAAGTTTGCAGGTTATAACCACTTAAGGGGGTTATTAGTTACTGACTAAAATAAACTAAATATTGAAAATTCAGATAAACCATCTTTCCCAATTTGACATATAAAAATATATAGATAAAAAATATAAATAAAAGAAATAGAACAGCTATCACAACGCCCATAACTGCCTGAACTGTTAAAATATTTTTCCTGTGCAGTGAAAGCTGTAATGGAAAAAAAGACACGCAGTTCGCCATTTTTAGTCACCTTGTCCCTCCAAAAAAAATTGACAGTTGTACATAACCCAAATGGTACCAATAAAAATTACAGTTTGTCCCACAAGAAACAAGCCCTCATACAACTCTGTATAAAATTGCATTAATAGTAATAACATAAAAAAAACACTATACAAATTTGGTATTGCAGTAAAGGTATTGACTTTCAGAATAAGAAGGTGATGTCACTTTTAGCACACAGTGAACGTCATAATATTAAAACCCAAAAAACCTTGGCGGAAATTTTCCCGTGCAATACATGGTAAATTAAATGGTGCCATTAAAAATGCATCCTGTTAATGCATCCCATGGGGATCCCTCCTAAATGTCCAGAATCCCACATAGGAGTAGACGTTGAGATAATGGAGGGTGGTTTGCAGTGCTCTGTATGGTGAAGCGGTATACACGGAATGTGCCATTATTTTTACTAGAGTTGGCTGTGGGGTAGTATGCTGTGGTGATAATATCAGTCTGAGGATGCCAGGGAGGGAGAGTGGTGCCAAGCTCAAACCCAAGGAACCATATAGCAGGGTCCAGTCAGTGCTGTAACATTAGCCAGTTCTGCAGGGACTAGAGGGAAGCTATAATGAAGACCTGAGGTGTAGCCTAGTGGGTTTAGTTGTGAGGTCTCCCAAACTTAACAGGGTTGTCCCTAAAAGTGGGTACTGTAAGTTGGGTTCTTAAGAGCAGAGTAAAAGAAAGAAGGCTTGAGAGGAGTGGGGACTAGAATGCAGAGAAAAGGCTGGGCTGCAGGAAATATCCACCTGACATTTGGTGAAAGGTGACTGGACAGTGGAGGCCTGTGTGAAGTAACACAGTCCATCAATGTGGCTCCTGCCCCCCCAGTGCCATCAGCTGCACCCCCCCCATGCCATCAGGATCAGGCTCCTCCCCAGTGCAATCAACTGCCCCCCAGTGCCATCAGCATCCCCCCCCCCCCCCCCCCAGTGCCATAAGGCTTCCCCCCAGTACAATCAGGCTCCCCTTCCCCAGGGCCATCAGCTGCCCCTCCAGTGCCAACAGCTGCCCGCCTCAGCTTCTAGTGCAGCGCAGTGCAGGCCGGCGAGGGACCACAGAGTGTGAGTAACAGCAAGCACGTCACATGACACAAGCGAATCCTCAATGCAAATTTGCATTGAGGACTTTTTTGTGTAGAGTTACTCAATTCAAACAAGTAATTGTTTCAGCCCTACTTGTAATGTATTCATTTAAATTCCTGTTCACTCTGGGTCCAGTGGGTAGTCCTATTCAGTGACAGCCTGAATAAACATAGAAGTCCAGTGAGTGTTTCTTCTCAGTGATTGACAGCTATCTCTGTACGCCCACTAGACTCCTAATCATAGGAAGAGCAGTGATGTAAATGGCCAAAGTAAAATATTGATTAGGGTTATTTAGTTTAGAAAAAAAGATGGCTGAGGGGGTGACCCAATATATAATGTGGTGACCTGATAACTACTGTATGTACATATAAATCAAAGGTGAATACAGAGATCTATCCCATCATCCATATATCCCCAGCACTGTGACGAGGGGACATCCTCTGCGTCTGGAGGAAAGACGGTTTGTACACAAACCTAGAAGAGGATTCTTTACGAAGACAAGACTATGGAACTCTCTCCCTGAGGAGGTGGTGATGGTAAGTTCACTAAAAGAGTTCAAGAGGGGCCTGGATGTATTTCTGGAGTGTAATAATATTACAGGTTATAGTCACTAGAGATGGGTTGTTGATCCAGGGAGTAATTTTAATTGCTTGCCAGGAAGGAATGTTTTCCCTGAATGAGGAAAACTGGCTTTTACCCATCAGGGTTTCTTACTCTGGATCAACATTGTAGGATAATAGGGTAAGCTGGGTGGATGGATGTCTTCTGCCTTACGAACTATAATACTGTGCTTATGTCACAAGTTATATTGAATATTTTCACACACGACTATATATCAATCTGCTCAGCATCTTCTATACTGTTCCTCTTAAATGAACTGCAACCCTTAAAGAGGTGATTGTGGGTTTCAGTGACACAAACTCTCAGCATCATAGGAGTTTATGACACATCAGGTTAGCTAAACCCACAATCGTCTGTAACACATGGAAGTAATACAGATAGAAAATATAGGGGTCATTTATCATTCTGAAATACGCCTAAATTAGGCGTATTTCAGGTGCAGATTGCATCACAACAGCTAGTTGTCCCGCAATCTGTGACTTTGCCCCACTCACAGCAGGTCTAAATAAATGGGCATGGCGTTGGAAGGGGACGGCCTGGCAGAAAATGGTCTAAATGTAAGACAGCTCAGAAGCTGTCTTAATAAATGTGCCCCTACGTTGGTCTTAATAAATGTGCCCCTATGTCCTTATTATACCTGTCTGAATCCAGCCTTATACTACATACTAGTTATAAGTTTTATAACAGTTATAGCAATCACCTCTTTTTATCACAGTGTTGCTCTCTATGTTCTCCTCAGTGCAGCAATAGCGGTCTTGTCTGCAGCTACATCCCATGTGGGTAGCAGACTACAGTTACCATCATCCACTGCTGACATACTGTATATTCTTATGGCAGCTGAAGAGCCAGTCTCTCCACCTCTTTGCATTTCATACTGTGCTCCCTTGCTGCTGAGCCTCTCACATTGGGCATGAAACTACAAACATCACATTCTGGGCCAGTGGTTGTGAGTGATACTGTGGGAAACTACAGAAAATATTTAATGACTGTATATTTACTTTGTACTGTATACTTGTAATAGGAGTCAAGTTTGATGTATCAAGGTGAATATATGCTTTTTTATATGCTTTTTTATATGCTTTTTTAAAGTGGCTGGGTGGGCTGATCTGAGGTCTGAGGGGGGGCAAAAGACGCTGATCTGAGGTCTGATGGGAGCAAAAGACGCTGATCTGAGGTCTGATGGGAGCAAAAGACCCTGATCTGAGGTCTGAGGGGGGGCACAAGACCCTGGTCTGAGGGGGGCACAAGACCCTGATCTGAGGTCTGAGGGGGGCACAAGACGCTGATCTGAGGTCTGATGGGGGCACAAGATGCTGATCTGAGGTCTGATGGGGCACAAGACGCTGATCTGAGGTCTGATGGGGGCACAAGACCCTGATCTGAGGTCTGAAAGGGGACACAGGATGTTGATCTGAGGTCTGATGGGGCACAAGACGCTGACCTGAGGTCTGATGGGGGCACATTGTGTCGATCTGAGGTCTGATGGGGCACAAGACGCTGACCTGAGGTCTGATGGGGGCACATTGTGTTGATCTGAGGTCTGATGGGGGCACAAGACGCTTATCTGAGGTCTGATGGGGGCACAAGACGCTGATCTGAGGTCTGATGGGGCACAAGACGCTGATCTGAGGTCTGATGGGGGCACAAGACGCTGATCTGAGGTCTGAAAGGGGACACAAGATGTTGATCTGAGGTCTGATGGGGCACAAGACGCTGACCTGAGGTCTGATGGGGGCACACTGTGTCGATCTGAGGTCTGATGGGGCACAAGACGCTGATCTGAGGTCTGATAGGAGCACATTGTCTTGATCTGAGGTCTGATGGGGGCACAAGATGCTGATCTGAGGTCTGATGGGGGCACAAGACACTGACCTGAGGTCTGATGGGGGCACAAGACGCTGACCTGAGGTCTGATGGGGGCACAAGACGCTGACCTGAGGTCTCATGGGGGCACAAGACGTTGACCTGAGGTCTTATGGGGGCACAAGACGCTGACCTGAGGTCTGATGGGGGCACATTGTGTTGATCTGAGGTCTGATGGGGGCACAAGACGCTGATCTGAGGTCTGATTGGGGCATAAGACGCTGATCTGAGGTCTGATGGGGGCACAAGACGCTGATCTGAGGTCTGATGGGGGCACAAGACGCTGATCTGAGGTCTGATGGGGCACAAGACGCTGATATGAGGTCTGATGGGGGCACAAGACACTGATCTGAGGTCTGAAGGGGGACACAAGATGTTGATCTGAGGTCTGATGGGGCACAAGACGCTGACCTGAGGTCTGATGGGGGCACATTGTGTTGAACTGAGGTCTGATGGGGCACAAGACGCTGATCTGAGGTCTGATGGGGGCACATTGTGTTGATCTGATGTCTGATGGGGGCACAAGATGCTGATCTGAGGTCTGATGGGGGCACAAGACGCTGATCTGAGGTCTGATGGGGGCACAAGACGTTGATCTGAGGTCTGATGGGGGCACAAGATGTTGATCTGAGGTCTGAGGGGGGCACAAGACGCTGGTCTGAGGGGGGCACAAAACCCTGATCTGAGGGGGGCACAAGACGTTGATCTGAGGTCTGATGGGGGCACAAGACGCTGATCTGAGGTCTGATGGGGGCACATTATGTTGATCTGAGGTTTGATGGGGCACAAGACGCTGATCTGAGGTTTGATGGGGCACAAGACGCTGATCTGAGGTCTGATGGGGCACAAGACACTGATCTGAGGTCTGAAGGGGGACACAAGATGTTGATCTGAGGTCTTATGGGGCACAAGACGCTGACCTGAGGTCTGATGGGGGCACATTGTGTTGATCTGAGGTCTGATGGGGCACAAGACGCTGATCTGAGGTCTGATGGGGGCACATTGTGTTGATCTGATGTCTGATGGGGGCACAAGATGCTGATCTGAGGTCTGATGGGGGCACAAGATGCTGATCTGAGGTCTGATGGGGGCACAAGACGTTGATCTGAGGTCTGATGGGGGCACAAGATGTTGATCTGAGGTCTGAGGGGGGCACAAAACCCTGATCTGAGGGGGGCACAAGACGTTGATCTGAGGTCTGATGGGGCACAAGACGCTGATCTGAGGTCTGATGGGGGCACATTATGTTGATCTGAGGTTTGATGGGGCACAAGACGCTGATCTGAGGTCTGATGGGGGC
This sequence comes from Rhinella marina, assembly GCA_900303285.1. Lineage (NCBI taxonomy): Eukaryota > Metazoa > Chordata > Amphibia > Anura > Bufonidae > Rhinella > Rhinella marina. Next base: position 124,688 of record ONZH01023355.1, read on the forward strand.
ACAAGACGCTGATCTGAGGTCTGATGGGGCACAAGGCGCTGATCTGAGGTCTGATGGGGGCACAAGACACTGATCTGAGGTCTGAAGGGGGACACAAGATGTTGATCTGAGGTCTGATGGGGCACATTGTGTTGATCTGAGGTCTTATGGGGCACAAGACGCTGATCTGAGGTCTGATGGGGCACATTATGTTGATCTGAGGTCTGATGGGGGCACAAGACGCTGATCTGAGGTCTGATGGGGGCAAAAGACGCTGATCTGAGGTCTGATGGGGGCACAAGACGCTGACCTGAGGTCTGATGGGGGCACAAGACGCTGATCTGAGGTCTGAAGGGGGACACAAGATGTTGATCTGAGGTCTGATGGGGCACAAGACGCTGATCTGAGGTCTGATGGAGGCACAAGATGTTGATCTGAGGTCTGAGGGGGGCACAAGACGCTGGTCTGAGGGGGGCACAAGACCCTGATCTGAGGTCTGAGGGGGGCACAAGACCCTGATCTGAGAGGGGCACAAGACGTTGATCTGAGGTCTGATGGGGCACAAGACGCTGATCTGAGGTCTGATGGGGGCACAAGACACTGACCTGAGGTCTGATGGGGGCACAAGACGCTGACCTGAGGTCTGATGGGGGCACAAGACGCTGACCTGAGGTCTGATGGGGGCACAAGACGCTGACCTGAGGTCTGATGGGGGCACATTGTGTTGATCTGAGGTCTGAAGGGGGACACAAGATGTTGATCTGAGGTCTGATGGGGCACAAGACGCTGACCTGAGGTCTGATGGGGGCACATTGTGTTGATCTGAGGTCTGATGGGGGCACAAGACGCTGATCCAAGGTCTGATGGGGGCACAAGACGCTGATCTGAGGTCTGATGGGGGCACAAGACGTTGATCTGAGGTCTGATGGGGGCACAAGACGCTGACCTGAGGTCTGATGGGGGCACAAGACGCTGATCTGAGGTCTGAAGGGGACACAAGATGTTGATCTGAGGTCTGATGGGGCACAAGACGCTGATCTGAGGTCTGATGGAGGCACAAGATGTTGATCTGAGGTCTGAGGGGGGGCACAAGATGCTGGTCTGAGGGGGGCACAAGACCCTGATCTGAGGTCTGAGGGGGGCACAAGACCCTGATCTGCGGGGGGCACAAGACGTTGATCTGAGGTCTGATGGGGCACAAGACGCTGATCTGAGGTCTGATGGGGGCACAAGACACTGACCTGAGGTCTGATGGAGGCACAAGACGCTGACCTGAGGTCTGATGGGGGCACAAGACGCTGACCTGAGGTCTGATGGGGGCACAAGACGCTGACCTGAGGTCTGATGGGGGCACATTGTGTTGATCTGAGGTCTGATGGGGGCACAAGACGCTGATCTGAGGTCTGATGGGGGCACAAGACGCTGATCTGAGGTCTGATGGGGCACAAGACGCTGATCTGAGGTCTGATGGGGCACAAGACGCTGATCTGAGGTCTGATGGGGGCACAAGACGCTGATCTGAGGTCTGATGGGGGCACAAGACGCTGATCTGAGGTCTGATGGGGCACAAGACGCTGATCTGAGGTCTGATGGGGGCACAAGACGCTGATCTGAGGTCTGAACGGGGACACAAGACGCTGATCTGAGGTCTGATGGGGCACAAGACGCTGACCTGAGGTCTGATGGGGGCACATTATGTTGATCTGAGGTCTGATGGGGCACAAGACGCTGATCTGAGGTCTGATGGGGGCACATTGTGTTGATCTGATGTCTGATGGGGGCACAAGACGCTGATCTGAGGTCTGATGGGGGCACAAGACGCTGATCTGAGGTCTGATGGGGGCACAAGACGTTGATCTGAGGTCTGATGGGGGCACAAGACGTTGATCTGAGGTCTGATGGGGGCACAAGATGTTGATCTGAGGTCTGAGGGGGGCACAAGACGCTGGTCTGAGGGGGGCACAAAACCCTGATCTGAGGGGGGCACAAGACGTTGATCTGAGGTCTGATGGGGGCACATTATGTTGATCTGAGGTTTCATGGGGCACAAGACGCTGATCTGATGTCTGATGGGGGCACAAGACGCTGATCTGAGGTCTGATGGGGGCACAAGACGCTGATCTGAGGTCTGATGGGGGCACATGTTGATCTGAGGTTTAATGGGGCACAAGACGCTGATCTAAGGTCTGATGGGGGCACAAGACGCTGATCTGAGATCTGATGGGGGCTCAAGACGCTGATCTGAGGTCTGATGGGGCACATTGTGTTGATCTGAGGTCTGATGGGGCACAAGACGCTGATCTGAGGTCTGATGGGGGCACATTATGTTGATCTGAGGTTTGATGGGGCACAAGACGCTGATCTAAGGTCTGATGGGGGCACAAGATGCTGATCTGAGGTCTGATGGGGGCAAAAGACGCTGATCTGAGGTCTGATGGGGGCACAAGACGCTGATCTGAGGTCTGATGGGGGCACAAGATGTTGATCTGAGGTCTGATGGGGCACAAGACGCTGATCTGAGGTCTGATGGGGGCACATTGTGTTGATCTGAGGTCTGATGGGGCACAAGATGCTGATCTGAGGTCTGATGGGGGGACAAGATGCTGATCTGTGGTAGTACCACATTATCAGTACTAGTGTTATCTGTGATTTTACACAGGACTGCAGGTAACACTACTACATTTTCTATACTCAGATAGCCATCACTGTGTTACCTCTACAGTTACAAAGGACTGCAGGGGACATCTACTATATTATCTATACACAGATAGTTATCACTCTGTAAGGGGGCCCTCTGAGACTTTATCGCCCAAGGGCCCACCTGAACCTGGAGCCGGCCCTGGGCTGACGTCACACATGCGCAGAAGGACTCAGAGGGTGGTAGGGGAAAGTTAGCGGCTGCACTGCTGTAAGTAAGTGCCCCCAAACGTGATGACCGGAGGGGGGGTTTTATTTGAGAGCGGGACTATATACTTAAGGCCCCATCCATATACTTAAGGCCCCATCCTTATTTTATATACTTAAAGGGGTTGTCCGAGTTATTTTTTTGTTCTTTATATGTTTCTAACTTGTCAGGTATAACAACTTTCCCATATACTTTGTGTTTCCAAAGCTGCTGGTTTCTCAGAGTTGACTCAGGGTCACATGACCTGTGATGTCACCTTATCTCTCTGCTCTGTGATGTTTCGTGTACAAGCCTCAGAGTTCAGATAAGAGTCTGTACACGAGACGTCACTGGCCACGCCCCCTTCCTTTGCCGGGCTGCTATCTGCTCTCCCTGGTTTCCTTCAGATAAAACATTAACCCCTTCAGCCAGAACACACTGAGGGCTCAAGGCTTTAGAACAAGCAGTAGCTGCAGCAGTGAGAGGAGACAAATGCTGGGCAAAGAGCAATAGAGGAATTGTATTGTACAAGAACAGGTAGGGAGAATTTCCTGTGTGTATCAGCAGTGTCATTGTACAGCTGGGACTTGTAGTCCTACACATACAACATGCTGCTGAGTATTCCAGCAGGCAGACATGTCACTCAGCACTTGTATTCACTGCCTTTGCAGAGAAGGGGGGAGGCGGGAGGGGCTGAGATTGTTGTTATTGCATGTAAACAAAGACCAGAAGAGAACCAGGGAAATGAAGAAATATGGGTTTTTTTTGCCTAAAACTTGCTTAACTTAGTTATATATTGCTGCCCATCAGATTTACAGTGCTATATTTTTTTTTTCATAACTCGGACAACCCCTTTAAGGCCCCATCCTGTATAGGATAATAGAAATGGCAGTCATGGCACACATAACTCACACATGATTAAACACCAGTGAGGGGTTTAGTGATGTGAGCTATGTGTGTGCCATCTCCATTATCCCATACAGGAAAATATAGTGACAGTATTAAAAGTCAGACTGTATAGAGCTGTAAATACAGTGCAGATATACAGAGAATAGAGTGATATAGGACAATATAGAAAGCTATAAATACAGTGCAGAGATATATAGTATGATATAGGACAGTATAGAGAGCTATAAATACAGTGTAGATATATATATATATATATATATATACTGTCCTACTCTATATATTTCTGCACTGTATTTATAACTCTCTATACAGTCCTATATCACTCTATATATCTCTACACTCTATTTATAGCTCTATACTGTATGACGTTAGTACTGTCACTATATTTTTCTGTATGGCATAATGGAGATGGGATGGCACACATACTTCTTTAAGTAAATATATATATATATATATATATATATATAAATGGGGGGGCGCCGAGAGAAAGTTTCGCACAGGGCGCCATCTACCCTAAGGCCGGCCCTGGTTCCATGTTCATATGCCCACATTGCAGAGAAACATTATGTTTTATTAGATGCAAATGAGCCTCTAGGTGCAAGGGGGAGTTGCTGTTACACCCAGAGGCTCCGCACTCTCTGAAACTGCTGCGGCCCTGCACTTTGATCGACAGGGCCAAGTAGTGTAAACGTGATCATGCCCTGTGACTCAAAGTGCAGTTACAGAGGAAGTGGAGGCTTTAGGTGTAACAGCAACTCCCCCATTGCTCCTAGAGGCTCATTTGCATACCCTTCAAATATGTTAAGAACAAATATATGACAAGAACATGTATATCTGGTTCCTGACTACAGTCTCCGGTGGATGGCCCTTATTTGTATTGAAGGCCACTGTCATATCCCATGCATCAACTGTAGCAACCGGAAGATCTTTGAAGACTTCCTTTACAATCAGGTATTGGATGTAGCCGTGAAAGTCACTGAATCTCTCCGCATCCTGGATTTCTCGGGTGTTCTCAGTTTTGATAATGACCTTTGTATCTGGACTCCTTAAGAAGAGTCTTTCCACAGCTCTGTGAACATTGAAAACTCTCCTGATGAAGAGCTGAATTGGGAAGGGCCTGAAGTGTTGACCAAGTGAGAGGACGAGCACATGGTGATGACCTCCTTCTATGTGATCAATCTCATCACTCATATAAAAGTCATCTTTAACAACATAGATACGTGTTGCAACAAAAGGGTAACTATGCTTCTTAAAGAACAGCAGTGTATTCTTTTTATCATTTGCTGCAAAAAGCTTTGAAGGTAGACCTGCACGGTAGAGATTAAAGTTCTTGAATTCTGTTAGAGAAGAAAAAATTTATATTATTGATAATAAATTTTATTATATCATGCAATGCCAGTCTGCTGCATCAAAAGCCAAGAAGATATTATCAAGTATAGAGAAAGGCATAGCTCCTGGAGAAGTAAGTATTATTTTATCTTCAGTATGCAGAGCGGTTTTGGACAGTAATCCATAACAAATATCAAAAAGCTAGAAAGAGTGCAAAGGGCAAACAACTAAATATGAGACATGGGACATCTCAGTTATGATGATGTGTTGTCAAAATTAAAATATTTTATCCTAGAGAAGTAAAGACTGAGGGTGATATATTTTGTATAAATATGTCAATGGTCCCTGTAATCATTATTATAATTTGTCTGTAAAGGTTCTCATTTGTACAGGTCATGGTATATTAGTATAAAGAGTCAGAGCAACTGGACTCATATTTTTAATCCTGAAGACATTTCACTAGTCATCTAAATGGCTTTCTCAATTAGAATGGCTTGTACAAGAAATTTCCGGCATCAAAAGTGCTTCATTCATGGAGGCATTTGCATGACTGAAGCTTTTAAGTGTGATTAAATTGCCTCGGGGGAGGTGTTAGAACTGTATTGTAAGTGGCAGACAATATAAACCTATTTACAGGAAACCTACTAATACGGACCAATACCCGTTGTTTGATTCTCACCATCCTCTGGATCACAAACTGGTGGTTATCAGAACCATACACCACTGAGCTGAATAGATCTAAATCAGCATAGAGGCTAAGATGAGGGAATTCAAACAACTTGAAGGGGGCCTTAAAACTTTTGGGTAACCAGACTGGGCTTTTGATAAAACTGAGAAAAGAATTAAAAAGAATGTCAAGAAAGTGAAGGTGTAAAGCAGGACAGATGGAAGAACTTAGTCCTTCTGTATATGGGTATATGCAGGGGCGGTCTTGGGCACCACGCATCCTATGCATTTACGTAGGGCCCCCGACGTCCAAGGGGGCCCCCACGATGAGCAAGCATGCTCGGGTGGAATTTGCGTGCGCTTTTTCAAATCTGCACGCTAATTCATACGCATATTTTAGTATGTACACTAATGCGTATTCATTTTATAAATTAGAAATAAAACAGGAGACACAGAGGCAAACAGGAGAATCATATATGACAAGTGTGTGAAAAACAGGAGAGTCAGATACCACAAGTGTGTGAAAAACAGATAGGAGAATCATATACGACAAGTGTGTGAAAAACAGGAGGGTCAGATACCACAAGTGTGTGAAAAACACTGGTATAAGACAAGTGTGTGAAAAGCACAGATATAAGACAAGTGTGTGAAAAACACTGATATAAGACAAGTGTGTGAAAAACAGATAGGAGAGTGATATACGATAAGTGTGGAAAAAACACATTCTTTCATTGTTTAACAGTGAGTTAATTGTTAATTGTTTGACAGTATTTTATTGTTAAAAAAGTCTTTGATGTGTGGGGGGGAAGTGGCGTGTCATGGGGGGGGGGGGGGGGCGGACATAACTTTGCTTAGGGCCCCAGAAATGCCAAGACCGCCCCTGGGTATATGAAAAAGAAATTTTAATAAACATCACAACCCAGTCTGCTTTAAACAGGGCAAGACACTGGTTCAACTAAAAGACCCAATGCTAAATGTGGTAATGTATACGGTAAAGTCATGGAGGGTGTGTATATCTCACCCAGATACCTTAGCTGGGTGAGATAAATGAAATTCCGAAAGCTGCACTTGTTTCAGCAAAGCATAGTTTGCTGGAACTCTTTTGTTTAAGTTTATCTGGGCTGAATTTTATTTGGACTGAGAGGTAGGTTTGGCAGTGGGACCTTCTAGTCCACACCCTACTACTACAGATATTCGTTATAGCCTCAGTTGATCCCAGATGAGGGTGCTGGGATCCTTAGTGGGGAATAAAGCACATCCCAGTCTGTCAGTCTGGTGTGAACAGGACTTATAGATAAGAGAGGAACCGCCTCCTCATAGCTGATCGGCTGGGGTGCCGGATGTCGGACTCCCACAGATCTGATATTGATGACCTATCCTACTTATGTGATGACAGCATGGTTACCATTTTAGACACAGAGAAGGACTGGTTGAAATGAGGTGTGAAAAACTTTTTATGTTAAACTGGAGAAACCAAACTTGAATAGAGGTGGAAGGGTGTGACATCTATCGTCTGCCACTTACAATGCTGTTTTCACCCCTCTCCCAATACAGTTTAATCAAACCTCTTACAAATGCAAATTTCTCATACAAACCATTCTAATTAAGAAGGCCATTTGGATGACTGGTGAAACATCTTCAGTAAGATATAAAATGCAACAAGTTCAGTTGCTCTGACTTATTACTGCTTAGGGATAGCAGTAATAAGGCATAGGAATTGGTAATGGCTGAAAGTGTGAATAGTTGTAAGAAGGGGTGAGATGTCTTCTTTGTAAGGCTACTTTCACATCTGCGTTTTCCTTTCCGGTTTTGAGATCTGGCAGAGAAAAGTTAAAGTAGTTAAAATATCAGAGAAGCCCCCCCAACAGCCTTAAATTAAAAATATTAGACAAGCCCACACAGTTCTCCTGCTGCTGCTCGTTCATAAATTGCAGTAGTGGTGATCCGATGTACAGCATGTGACAGCTGCAGCCAATCACTGTCCTCATCAGTCTAAGCAGAGGACAGTGATTATCTGCAGTGGTTATGTGCCTTATATGGGCAGAGAACACCGCTGGAGAAAGGAGTGAGTATAGCATGATTTTTAATTTTAGGATATTGAAGGGATTGTCTGAGATTTTAATAATCTCCAACAATCCATTTAAAGAAAACATGAAAAAAAAATCCACATCAACTGGGAAATAAACAGAACACTTACGGTACATGGTGCCCTCCTTTTCATTTTTTAGTTGCCGATCCTCATATTTTCTCAACTCTATCTTGCCAAGCCTACCTCCCATCTCCCCTGACATTATGGCACTTTTTTTCTAAAAAGCGCAGAGATGCCTTCTGATGTGCTGATCATCAAGAATGTAGCCTGCAGCGTCTGTGTAGAAGACATCCCTGAGGCAATAGTGAACAAGAAAATGTAGCGAGCAGGCGCCTGAATGGGATATAGAAACAAACTGCCGTGACGTCAGGGGAAAGGGGAGGAAGGCTTTGGGAGGTTAGGGGAGGAGCAGACATCATAAAAAAAATGCCAGACTTGTTTACTTTGGATCCGATTTGCGTATGAATAACATTTAATTTTCTGGGCTTTCTCTGCACACCGTGGTGACAAACAGGCATGTCTGGAATTGTTTTACCATATATTGCAGGTCATTGCAGGTATTTTTATCCTTTAGAATCAATATTTGTCCATTTTTTTCCTCAGGAGATTCTGATTATGACAAATCAGAATTTTTGGAAAAATTCTGGTTGAATTTCAATTCTAAAGGAGCGATGCACTCATCTCTATTTGACTTCTATGGGAAAGTTTTCTAGACATGCTCTGTGATCTGTGCAGAAGTCAGAAGGAAGAAGATAAAGCCTATTGTGATATCACCTATTGCAAAGGGTGGATTTTATATATATATATATATATATATATATATATATATATATATCTCAATCATCTGCTTGCCAGTGAAGGAGACCACTATTTACATTCAGCAATCTCCTCCACAGTATGGGGTAAGGAGTGATCATTAATGCTATTGCTCGTCCCCATACAGAATCATCGTTTGCTGGCAGCAAACCGTGATTAGACAGCACGATCTGCTGCCATCAAATGATGATTTAATTGACTGCACCAATGATCCTATTATGCTATGAACGAGTGTTTTGCTTGTTCATCAGGTAATTGAGGGCATCTTTACACCAGCAAATTATGGCTAACAAGTGTTAATACTAATATCAGGCAGTCTAAAGGGTCCCCTTAAAGGGAACCTGTCACTACAAAATGCAGTGCAATCTAAATGCACCATGTTATAGATAAGGAGGATCTGAGTAGATCGATATATATATATAGGAAACATTTCTGTTAAACTTGTCACTTATACATTTATATCTTTGTTTTTTTGCAGCCCTGTGAATACCTATTGGTACAGGAGGGAGGTGTTATCAGTGGCTGATAGTGTTGTGTGCATACAGAGATACCTGTCAGTCACTGATAACCCCTCCTCCCTGTCCCGATAGTTTTTTACAGGACAGCAAAAAAGCAGAGATTTAAATGTATAAATTACAAGTTTTACTGAATCTTTTCCCACAATCAATCGGCTCCTCCTCTTCTATAACATGGTGCTGTAAAATTGCATGGCATTTTGTAGAAAGCAGTAGTGCCAATTTTTAGGCTCAGATATTCGAGGAGGAAAATGTTTCGGCAGGAGGGGTGCTCATGAATTTGTTGCGCTGCACCCACCGATGTGTTAAAGCAGACCTGGTCAAGGTGGATTTATAATATATAATCAAATACCTTTTAGTGTTTTTACCAAATATTCAAACCATTGTCGCACCGTTGAGTCTCCCAATAAATAGATCATCTTATTCTGTAAACAGGCATACATCTTATCTTGGGTGCTAAAGTCAGGGATATTACAGAAGACAGGATGCCACTTATTCTGGAATGCAAAACCACTGGGAAATGGAGATTCCATCCCAATCCTACAGGTGCTTAAGTTAGATGGAGCTGGAGCTGTGGAGATGAAGATGATGACAGGTTACATAAGTGCTTTACATTCTTCTCTATTCATCAACATATATATTATTACACAGTTAAACACTATATTTCATCATTAGATACAATGGCTTGGGAAATCAATGGTGATAGGTGAAGGGCCCAAGTATAGCTTTCGCATTGGGGCCAAGGACTTCCAAACTATGCATCTACCAACCAATTTATTAGGGCTGTGGAGTTGGTGTCAGTAGAATTGTACTGACTCCAACACTTACTTCACAATAAAATACTACATAATAAATTGTCAGATGTTACCATGATTTTACAGTACATTGGTTCTGACTAGTTATTATAAATGAACCATTTATGAAAGATTTGAAGCTGGAGCCAGCGTTGGAGTATGGAGAAACAGAGATGTCAGTCAGTGGTTTGGCTTACCAATTCCACAGCACTACAGTTTATGGTTATTTCTTGATACAAGTGTTAAAGGGGTTCTCTATTTTCATATAATCCCTACTTGTTAGAAAGAGCCCAAGACAGTAAGATAATCACAAAGTGTTCTCCTGCTCGGATGCCCAGCTGTAATCTGTGGGGAAATCTGGCAGGAAATGTTCAATTTACTTGTAGAACCACCACTAGGGTGCAAAGTACCCACTAAAATCAGTGTTGCCTGGGAAATGCAGAACCAGCATGTCCTCCAGAGTACTTTTTGTAGCTGTTCTCCACTCTAGCCAATCCTGAACACAGATCCCCACCCCCACCTCTATTAGCTAAAAATTCCCTATGAGGGTATATGAAAATGTGTTTTCTATATTAGAAAGCCATTTTATGAGAACAAACACATCAACAATACTTTAGCTGAGTAACAATTTTTTAGTTATGTTGCTTCTTAACTGCTTCCTGACATGCTCTGTACATATGCGGCGCATCAGGAATTGACTTCCTGCAAATTGCTGTATGTGTGCAGTGTAGTGATCAAGTGGGCACAAGAGCTGTGCTTGCTCGGTTAGTACAGGGACCCATACATATGTTACTGACAGCCAGACCCCTGCTGTATTCACAAGCATTGCTGAAAACTCAGATTCCAGTGGATTCACACCTTAGATGCCACAGTCAACATTGACCATGGCATCTGAGGAGTATACAGAAAGAGGGAGCTCCCTCTCTTACTCCATCAGCTCACTGCAATAAAATTACGGGGTGCCAATGTTTGCCCTGGCACCTAGAAGCCTTACAATGGCGTCTGGGCCTGCCATGTACAGAAGCCTATGAGGCATAGCCTCCAGGCTGGGTCTCATAGACAACTGTCAATGTAAAACTAACAGTTCTATGCAGCATGTATCGTACTACATTGAAACAGGGATCAGTGTTTTATAAAAATAACCAAAAATTTTAAAGTAAAAAGGTGTTCCTTTACCCTCATCAAGACATTTATGAATGTAAAAAATAGAAAAAAAATAGAAATATTAGGTATTGCCGCATCTATCACAACCAGCTCTATAGTATCAATCTACCCCATCAGGTGTATGCCCTAAAAAATAAATAACGGCGGCAGAACAGCCTTTTTGTAGTCCCCTTGCCTCACAAAAAGCGTAATATTGAGCAAAAGTACCATATAATCTGAAATGAAACCAATGAAAATGTGACCTCATTCTGCAAAAAACGAGCCCTCTCACAAGACTATCGTCAGAAAAATTTGTAAAAAATGGCTCTCAGAAAATGGCGCACAAAAACGTGATTTTTTTCAGAAATGCTTTGTGTAAAAGTGGTAAAAATAAAACCCTACCGTATATAAAATTGATATCTCCATAATCGTACTGACCAGTGGAATAAAGATAACATGTCATCATGCATGGTGTATAACACATTAACAAAACCCAAAAAGCAATGGCAAAATTACTGCAACTGTTTTATCCCACTTCACAAAAAGTGAGATTAAAAAGTGATCAAAATGTCGTATGTACCCCAAAATAGAACCAATGATAATAGCAACTCTTCATACAAAAAATAAGCCTTTACACAACTCTGTCGAGAGAAAAAAAAGAAAAAATGTATGGTTCTGAGACTGTTCAAAAGCAGCCCCCTTAAACTAAACAAATTGTGAGGTCCTTTTTCTCATGTTACCCCTTGTGAAAATGAAAAATCTGGGGCTAAATCAAAATCTGTGTTACATAAATCGCCAGCGGTGGGACCTGCACCTATAAGACAATGGAGGCATATCTTAGTGATATACCCCCATTGTCTGACATGACAACCCCTTTAACCTCAGAGCCTGCTGTATAAATCACTAAACTAGGCCTCAAATGCACATGGTGCTCATTCTCTTCTGAACTCTGCAGTGTGCCCAAACAACAGTTTATGACCATGTAACGGGTGTTGCCATATTAATTTTTAAATGGGTAACAAATTGTGGGGTCCTTTTTCTCCTGTTACCCCTTGTGAAATGAAAAATCTAGGGCTAACTCAACATTGAAAAAAATGTAAGCCAAGTGTTTCTTAACTCTATGCAAAGCCTCTGAGCACATACTACGTGTCTCAATAAATTCCTTGATGTGTATAGTTTGCAAAATGGAGCAGCTTTTCTAGAATATTTCGGGATCTCTTGAAATGAAACATGGCACTTGAAACCTTTTCCAGCAAAATCTGTCCTTCAAAAGCCATATAGTGCTTCTTCCTGTCTGAGCCCTGCGGTGTGCCCATACAGTTAATTATGACCATATATTGGGTGTTGCAGTATTCAGGAAAAAATAACCCTTGTTGTGTTACAGGACACAAATGGATTAAGTAAACTTTTGAAATTTCACAACCATTTTCCTTTTATTCTTGTGGAACACCTAAAGGGATAACAGACTTTGTAAAATCAGTTTTAAATAATTAGAGGATTGTAGGGTCAACTATGGTTGGTTATTATGTAAAGTCTTCAAAGTGACTTCATAACTAAATTGGTCCTTAAAAAAAGTTTGTTTTGTAAATTTTTTTGAAAATCTGAAAAATTGCTTCTAAAATTCTAATCCCCCTAGCATCCTAAAAACATAAGATGACAAAATGATAAATGATAACATTTATAAAATGATGCCAATATAAATAAGACATGTTGGGAAATGTTAATAACTGCTTTATCATAAAGTGCACCAACCCACATGTTTTTTCAGCTGCAGCCTGCTGCCTGGATAGTGCCTCAGACTGTTCATTTCCTGGAGACCCAGTCAGTTTACTCATGATGGGCTCCGGCCTTGGACTAGGTCTCTCATAGCTATTTGAGCCAGGAACACAGACTCAGGCAGACTCTTGCAGTATCTTGCAGCAGCAAGATACTGCAAGATGAATGATGAAGGTGAATCCCTGGTGAAGGAGGATAGTGGCTGGCCTGTCTCTATGCCTAGAAGTCATCTCAGCCACCTGATGCATCTATAATAATAGACTGGATCGTTTGTTAAATCATCTACCCAGTTTTACATATGGACATAGGCTTGTGGATAAGCGGAGATTCTATATTATGGCTATCTGTATATAGTACAGTCTGTGTGCAGAGTGCCCACCTTGACTCAGGGCCCATTGGAGGATTCATCTATTCCCCTGTAGGTCAGTATGAGCCTGGGTATCACTATCTGTCTTAGAAGCAGAGAAATTCAAATTTAAAAAATAGCAAATTCTTCAAAATTTTCTATAAATTATGGAATTTTTTTTGTAACTAAAGGTAAAACATATGGACTCAAATTTATCACTAACATGAAGTACTATGTGTCACAAGAAAATATTCTCAGAATGGCTTGGATAAGTAAAAGCATTCCAAAGTTATTGCCATATAAACTGACACGTCAGATTTGCAAAACGAGGTCCTGTCAGCAAGGTGAAAAAGGATGGTCAGGAAGGGGTTAAAAAGAGAGTGTACCATAAGAAGAACTCCTGCCAATATACCCTATTAAAAGGGTTGTCTGGTTTAAAGACAAAAAACAGACAACCCTTGTGATCAGCCTCCATTAATGAACTGTCAAGTACTAAGTGTAACGCCTCCCGGGGGTCCCAGGCGGCGCAAGCGTACTTACCGCTGCGGCCGGCATTCTCGCTCTTTGCTGCCGTGATGTTTGTTGCTTGGTCAGTGTGAAGTCTTGTTCTCTTTTGCCCTGGGCTCCAGGTGCTGCATTTTATTAGGTCAGCTCCTTAATTGGTTCCTCCCCTTTCCTCCTGACTGTAACTATATAAGTCCTCCTTGGACACTTACTCCTTGCCTGAGCGTTATAAGTCATCCTGACTTGCGAAGGTTCCCGTATTGCCTTAGTCCTGCTGAAGTGTGAACACTGCTCTAGTCCAGCTGAAGTGTGAACACCGCTCTAGTCCTGCTGAAGTGTGAACACCGCTCTAGCCCTGCTGAAGTGTGAACACCGCTCTAGTCCAGCACCTGGCTTCCGTTCCTGGCTCCTGTTCGTGGTTCCTGTTCCTGATTCCCGCCCCTGGCTGATCCTCTCCGGTCTGCTTCCAGTGCATTGCTGACTCCAGTCATCCTTCCACATCTCCTCCCTTGGTGTGTGTCTGTCCTGCGTATCTGTCTCTCTGGTGTTTTGCACCTTAGTACTCTGTCCGTCTGGCCAGCTGTCACGAGTATTGTCTCACCCCAAGAGGTAGCGACCTGGTGTACCTTCCTCGGGAAAGCCTATCCCCACCATCAGGGGTACTGTGAAGAACGGGAGGTACACTTAGACAACACCCTTAGGGGAAGACATTCTCGTGACACAGTGGATCCACATCCACTGATCTTGACAGAACCAGAGCCACGCTGTGGGATCTGTCAGGTAGGTACTTACCAGTTCTTTATTGCAGGCTGAGCCCAAGGGTTCTGAAACCAGACAACCCCTTTAAAGGGAACCTGTCACCATGAAAATACAATGTAATCTACAAGCAGCATGTTGTAGAACGGGAGTTGCTGAGCAGATAATATATGATTTTGTGGAAAAAGATTCAGTAAAATGTATAAATCCTTTATTTATATTCCTGCTCATTCTGGGCTTTGAAGTCAAGGAGGTGGTCCTATCAGTGATTGACAGCTGTCTCTGTATACACAGTCATAGAGGGAAGGCTGTCAATCACTGATAGGACCACCTCCTTGACTTCAAAACCGAGATTGAGCAGGAATTCAAGTGAATAATTTACAAGTGTTGCTGAGTCTTTTTCCACAAAACTATATATCAATCTGTTCTGCTCTTCACGCTCTATAACATACTGCCTGCAGATTACAATTAGAGATGAGCGAGTAGTGAAATATTCGAAAGTTCGAAATTCGATTCGAATAGACCGCGATATTCGGCTATTCGACCGAATATCGAATCCCATTAAAGTCTATGGGAAAAAAATGCTCGCCACTTGGAAATCTCAATTCGACCACTTGGAGGTCACCAAGTCAACCCTGAAACCTCAGAAAAGGATGCCAACACTGCTGGAATGCAACTGGGACAGCAGGGGAAGCATGTCTGGGTGCATATAACGCGCCCAAGTCGCACTATTACGCCACTATCACAGCCTCTCAACAATACACTCCAAAGACAATGTAACCTCTCTGTAAAGTAAGACCATACAAGGAAACCTTCTTTCCTCTACATTGCCATGGACCCCAAGCCAAACTAGACAAAAAAGAAGATAAAATTCTGCACCCCTTAAAATCACGTTGCCTATGACAACCACAGATGGCATAGGCAAGGGGGAAAGCAATCAAGCCATCACTATTTTTCCCTCTGTGCCATCCCTGCCTTGCCCAGGCACATGTCCCAAAACATCATCCACGCCCGAGTAACACGGTTACTGCAAAAGGCCATTTGACCACCAACACTTTGGTTTGAGGCCGGGGATGCTACATCTCCCTGACGGCACACTGGGTGAATGTTGTGGAGGCGGGGATGGGCAAACCTGCTACCCCCACCCAAGTTTTGGGCCTTGGTTCTGTCTGGATTTCCGCAACCCTTACAGACAGCTCGGCAAACCCCTCCTTCTCCTTCTAGATTTGTTAAATCTGTCCACCACCCAGTCAAGTCCACAAAGTCCAGTCTCATCGATAGCCTGCAGAAACTGCAGGGACCTCACTCTGACCCTCCTTCCTCCCACCCTGCCCAATGTTATCAACCCAGTGTTCCCACCCATGCAAGAATCGCAGGAGCTATCTGAGGATTTTGTTTGTTCTGATGCCCAAACACTGGAGCAAGCTCCATCTCTAGCTGATGGTGGTGTGGAATGGGCACTAAAGTGTAAAATGATTAGGGACGATGATGAGACACAGTTGCCAGCAAGGGAGGCTGTTGGAGCAAAGTGAGGCAGTGTAAGAGGAGGTGGTTGAGTATGACGAAGTCAGTGACCCGACCTGGCCCAGTGTCATGTCTAGCAGGTAAAGCAGTGGGGATGTTGAGGGGATGGCGTAGGACCGCAAAAGCAGGAAGGCCCGTGGGCTGGCCAGAGGCTCATGGACGAAGGCAGGCTAGGCCGCAGGGCCGCATCCTTCCTAATACAGGCCCCACACAAAGCTCTCCCATCGAGGCTCTTAGGTCCTTGTTGTGAAAATATTTTTCAATGAGTGGCAAGAGTTATCTGAGGTAGACACTCGAAATTAATAATGGAGGCCCAAGAGGTGAGCCCTCGAAAAGATTAAGTGGAGGCCCAAGAGGTGAGACCTCTTAAAAAATATGTATTAAGCCGCAAGAGTGAGCCATAATATAAAATTGTTTGTAGCCCCAAGAGGTGAGACTCTTAAAATTGTTTGTAGGCCCAAGAGGTGAGCCGATTGAGAAATTGTGTTTGTGCAAGGCCCAAGAGGTGAGACCTCTAAAAAATTATGTGGAGGCCAAAGAAGTGAAGACCTCTAAAAAATTGTTTGTGATATGGGGGGGTTGGCCCAAGAGGTAACCATGAGAAAAATTGGTTTGTAGGCCAAGTAGGTGAAGAACTCTTAAAATTAATGTGGAGCGCAAAGAGGTGAGACCTCTTAAAAATTGTTTGTAGGCCCAAGAGGTGAGCCATGAGAAAAATTGTTTGTAGGCCCAAGAGGTGAGACCTCTTAAAAATTATGTGGAGGCCAAAAGAGGTGAGACCTCTTAAAAATTGTTTGTAGGCCCAAGAGGTGAGCCATGAGAAAAAATTGTTTGTAGGCCCAAGAGGTGAGACCTCTTAAAA